>VHZZ01001555.1:45634-71329 GCA_009801015.1 Silene noctiflora | reverse complement strand
TGTTCTTTGTTTTTTAGAAAAGGGCATGTGATGGAAAAATTATGACAAAAAGTCCATGATTAAGTAAAACTCGTCCATGAATGAGCAATGACGTAGTAAAAAAAGAACTCTTGGCACAGTGTTGTACTTTGTACAGTAATAAACATGCAAAAATGCATAACATGCTCGGCTTTATTCAAAGTTTGTAAGGATGGAATGTTTGATGAAGCAAAAACCATTATAAGGAATTAAGGATAATGATTCAACGAGGTATGGCTCCTGATTAGACTTGGCAAAAGTAACATGATACGAAAATAATGCTGGCCCAAGATCCAAAATTGACCCTAATTTCATCACCCGAATGTGACTCGAAATCCAAATTGACTCGATCCGACCTGCCCGAGTTTTCTTGACCTGTAACTGTAACACCTTCATACTCCAAAGTGCCTTATCAAGACCACCTTAGATATGAAGGTGCTACCATCTCGGTTTCCCGAGACAATGATAATCAAAAGACAATAACGAAACAACTTAAATAAAGTATTTAAACGATTACATTGTTTATCAAACGGTCAAACCAAAACAGTATAACAATCAAACGAAGTACAAGTCTCAAAATAGCTACTAAAAGACTCAGCACAACGGAAGACTCTCTAACAAGGTGATTGCCCATCCATCTCACGTGCATCAAAGCCATACCTGCTCAAATCTGCTCACCATCCCCGAATGGATCATCACAGTTACAACAAACAACAAGGAGTCAGTTACTGTCATACAATCAATTCAGTAATAACATAACAACACCACACAGTCTCCTTCACCACATCACCTCACACCACATCACTGACTACACACCCAAGGTGTGTAGCCCTGCCAGTGGGGGACCGCAGCCGTTCCCACCTAAGCTCCGCTCATCATACCGGGCGATAACCCATGTTCATTAATGTGCACATCCCCTCCCGTGGYGGGTTCCACGGAGGGCGAATTAAGGGCGTGGAGCCACTTCCGCAAGTGACTCCACTCAGCCGAGAACGCATCTCGCAACACACTCCAATCTCCACCTCCATCATACCGCCACATCATTCAACACATAACACATATACCATACAACACAATAATCACAATGTCACGTAAATAAACAGTAATCGAGTAGGGAAACCCTACCTGGAAGCAATCACCAACAACAACTCAAGCAATCAGAATCGATCCTCTACGAATCCACTTCCTAACATCCACAATAATCACATATTATAAACTTATTAGCATCAAAACCCCCAAAAAACTCCCCTAACCCCCAAATAAGGGTTTAGACAACAATAACGAAAAGGTATAAAGACAGTACTAAGATCTTACCCTCGAGACAAGGAATACGACGACGCAACCGACGCGAAAAACAACCGACACAAGCTCCGGATTTGCAAATAGCGCGAGATAACGATGTAGTAACTCTTGAGAGGTTTCTTGTGAAAGTTTTTGAGATTTAGAAAGTACTGAACAGTCGACGAAAGATTATTAAGTTAAACTCGCGTTATTAACAAAACCTAATTAATCAGCCCGCACACGCAACTTACTCGATCGAGTGGCCCCTACTCGATCGAGTACCACACTTCCAGTCTCTGACTTAAAACGACACAGACTTACTCGACAGAGTAAGGCCTACTCGGTCGAGTCACCAAAGGTAGGGAAAACCGTAGTATTACAGTAACTTACCCGACCATAAAATGACTCGATCCTAAACAACCAAACCTGTAAATGACCCGACAAAACATAACTCTAATTGAACTGAAAAACTTGAAATGGTTTTTTATCTCATATTCATTGAACTGAAAACGACCATCCCGAAACAACCCGATCCGCTTGTCTCGAAATAGACCCGACCAACAAACCCGAAACAGACCCAAAACCCGAAATGACCCAACCCGACCCGAACTAACCCGAAATTAATGAGAGATCTTAACTGACCCGACCCGAAACCGACCCGATTGACTCGTACCGGTTCATGTTTATTTTTCTCCATGTTTTTTTTACCCCGTATCCGAGGTTGCTTCATGAGTTATCGTATTCAATTTCAGCTCAAATAAGATAAGAATTATTAATCTATTTTTAAGGCGTACCCGATTTTCGTCACATACTAGTTTATCGCATACCGGCACCATCAAATGTCCTATGTTGCTTCTCGAAATTTGTGTGGATAAATTATCCGACCTGAAGAACCGTCCGTATAATTGACAAGCGTTTTTGTTTCGGGGCCCTGAAATCCCGAAAACCATGTATTATATACTTAAATTTGAGCCCGTTTGGAAGCTCGTAACGAGTCATGTTTCTTTTCCTCCCAGTTTTTCCACCACGTGTCTCAGGTCGCATCATGGGTTACCGTATTCGATTTCAGCCCTAAATACACAAGTTATCATCTATTTTTAAAGAGTACCCGATTTTCGTCCGAGACTAGTTTATCGCATATCGGGACACTCAAATGTCCTATGTTTCTTCTCAAAATTTTTGTGCCATATTTAGCTGACTGAATGAACCATTTGTATGATTTACAGACATTTTTGTCTCGGAGCCCTAAAATGCCGAAAACCATGTATGATACAATTAAATTTAAGCCGTTTAGGCGGTCGTACCGAGTCATGTTTCTTTTCCTGCCAGTTTTTCTACCATGTGTCAGGGGTCGCTTCATGAGTTATCGTATTCGATTTTCAGCCCTAAGTAAGAAGTATTCATCTATTTTTATGGAGTACCAGATTTTCGTCTGAGACTCGTTTATTGCGTAACTGCACCCTCAAATGTCCTATGTTACTTCTCAAAATTTATGTTGCCGCTTCATCTGACTCGAGAAACTATATATCCATATGATTTACGGACATTTTTGTAACGGGAACCTGAAATCACGAAAATCGTCTATTATACACTTAAATTTGAGCCGTGTGGGAGGTTGTATCGGGTCATGTTTCTTTTCCTCCCAGTTTTTCTACCACATGTCAGGAGTCACTTCATGAGTTACTGTATATTCGATTTTAAACGCTAATTAAGAAGTATTCATCTATTTTTAAAGCGTACCTGATTTTGGTCCAAGACACGTTTATCGCGTTCCGACAACCTTATATGTCTTGTATTGCTTCTCAAAATTAGTGTAGCTGCTTTATCTTACCCGAGGAACCATCCATATGATTTACAGAAATTTTTGTTTCAGGACCCTGAAATTTCGAAAACCGTGTATTATACACTTACATTTAAGCCGTTTGGGTTGTCGTACCGGGTCATGTTTCTTTTCCTCCCAGTTTTTCCACTACTTGTCTGGGGTTGCTTCATGAGTTACCGTATTAAATTTTCAACCTTAATTAAGAAGTACTAGTTTATTTTTAAGGAGTACTTGATTTTCGTGTGAGACTCGTTTATCGCATACCGTCACCCTTAAATGTCCTTTGTAGCTTCTCAAAATTTGCGTAATTGTTTTATCTTACTCGATGAACCTTCCGTATGATTTACAGACATTTTTGTTCCAGGACCTTGAAATCCTGAAAACCGTGTAATATAGACTTAAATTTGAGCAATTTCGAAGGTCGTACCGGGTCATGTTTCTTTTCCTCCCAGTCTTTCCACCACATGTTTGAGGTCGCTTCATGATTTACCGTATTCGATTTCAGCCCTAAATAACAAGTTATAATATCTATTTCTAAGGAATACTCGATTTTCGTCCCAGATTAGTTTATTGCATACCCGCACCCTCAAATGTCCATGTTTCTTCTCAAAATTTGCGTGACTAGTTTATCTGACTCGAGGAACCCTCTGTCTGATTTACGAACATTTTTGTTCCGAAACCTTGAAATCTCGAAAATCGTCTATTATGCACTTATTGAGCCGTTTGGAGGTCGTAACAGGTCATGTTTCTTTTCCAACCAGTTTTTCTACCACGTGTTTGGGGTCGCTTCATGAGTTATCGTATTCAATTTTAAACCCTAGTTAAGAAGTATTCATCAATTTTTAAGGAGTACTTGAATTTCGTCCGAGACTCGTTTATCTCGTATTGGCACCCGGGTCAAGCAGTCGGATTTCGATCGGGAATTCGGGTTTGGGTTGTTCGGATTTGCAAGAATTAGGTCGAGTCAGGTTATGTTGGGTGATTTCGAATTCGAGTCATTTCCAGGCGGGTTGCTATCCAATTATACGAGGATAACAATGATCATGCGAAAGTAAATAATCAGGTTGGATTGGATAAGGATGAGTCAATTTGGGCTTTAGGTTAGATTCAGATCTCAAGTCGGATCGAATGTTTAATATACATTGTAACTGTCAAACTGGCCTTAAACAATTGGTCTCTCTTGTGACCGTCACAAATTGTGACAGCACCAAAAGTGACCACTTTAAGATCAAAAGTAATCACTCATAAAATGTTAACTATTACATAATGGTCACATTTTCTCATTAAAATGATCACATTTGGGTCCTCACAATTTATGACGAAAAAGAGTATGTCACAAATGAGAATTTGCAAATCTTAAATAAGCTGAGCTTTAATAATATTTATATTTTAATTTATATTTATTTATTTTCCAACACATTATAATTTCTTATTAATTAATGGATTTAATTAGGAAATAAATTTGTTCAGCAAAATTTTAATTTTAATTAGGTAATAAAATAATAACCAAACCGATCCCAAACCAAACTATATCCTTATGACCAAGCTAATCTTAAACTTCAACTTTGTAAAGTCCACCCAGTTTCCAAACTGGAGCTTTGAGTTTCCAAATCGATTTCAAACTCATCTGAACTCGAACTCAAATCGACTCGATGACCTACTTAAACCCCAACTAAACCCATTCCGTTCGAGTGAAACGTAGGTACTTCACCTCGGCCAACTTTGATTATAAACTGTCTCGCATTTTTACCAACTTTCATCTCTTCCGTCAACACACTCTAATGGGTCTCTAAAATGGTAATCTTTTTGCTCGAATTTTAACTTTTTTAATTAGTATTCGAATTTATTCATTTACCCTTTTCGCTAATTTGATAATTTTTATGTTTTAATTGGCTAATTTGATTAAAACTATGCTCAAAATTCAATGGGTTTTGATGATTTACCAGAATTATAGATCAATTTGGTAATTTTGTGAAGAAGGCATTGGAATTTAGAGGAATGAGTAATTTAATCAAGTTGCTTAAACCCTCCAAATCAGTTATTAATGGAGTTCCCGAGTGTATTGGAGGTAAAGTTCGAATCTTTCAGTTTTAATTTAGATTTTCTGACTTTTTTTTTACTTTGTCTGTTGATAATTTGAATTATAAGCTAGTTCTTGCCGCAATTTTCATCTTGGTTTATTCGGAAATAGCCTCTTTGTGTTGTCCTTAGCCCGCAATCTACGAGAGCCATTGAGGCAAGGGGGTAATGTTTTCTGTAATGCTAGAATAATCATTTGAAATTGAGGGTATGATTAAAATGGGGAGAATGGGCTTTGGGTGTAGCATGAATTCGATATAGTCAAGGTGTTGTTTGATTGAAATCTCGTATACCCATTTTCAACTGTGCTGAATTTATTGAAGGGGCGAGAAGTAGGGTTTGGTGGCGGCCCTGGAGGTGAAAACATGTATGTTCAACATCTTGCTTTTTGTACATTTGGAGAATATTGTTATCGATAGAATGCTACTGAGACCGAGTTACATATAGAGGGAGAGACAAAAAATTGTACTCAGTAATTCTTGTGTAAAAGAGAGCCAAGGAAGAGTTGGGTGAAAAATTGTATTCTTTGTTATAAGTTGAAGGAATACTTTAGTTAGCCGGAGTCTGAAATGTTTGTTATGGTGTTTTGGCAGCCTCGCAACTTTCATTTCTTCATTCAATGTCGGATGCTTCCATTGAAGTTTGTTCTAAGGAGCAAGAAGTTGTAATTGGAGTAGGGAGCAATTTAGGGGACAGGCTAAATAATATTGATCAAGCTATGCAACTGATGAACAAATCAGGCATAAATGTGACAAGGAATAGTTGCTTATATGAGACTGGTCCTGCCAACGTAACCCATCAGCCAAAGTTTTTAAGTTCGGCAGTGAGAGGGTTCACAAAACTCGGGCCTCATGAACTGTTAGGGGTACTTAAGAAAATCGAAAGGGATTTGGGTCGAACTGAAAAATATGGCCCTAGGCCTATGGACTTGGACATTCTTTTTTATGGGAGTTATAGAGTAAGCTCCGAAATTCTTACTATTCCCCATGAGCGGATGTGGGTTCGACCGTTTGTGATGGCCCCTTTAATTGATTTGCTTGGATATAATGTAGAAGACGACACGGTTGCATCGTGGCATTCGTTGTCGCATTCGTTGTCGAGATTCACAGGTGGGTTATTTGAAGGGTGGAATAAACTCGGCGGGGAGTCCCTCATTGGGAAGGATGGAATGCTCAGGAGAGTATTGCCAGTTGGGAATAGATTGTTGGATTGGTCATGTAAAACTTATATAATGGGGATTTTGAATTTGACCCCAGATAGTTTTAGTGATGGAGGGAAGTTTCAATCTGTGGAAAATGCAATTACTCAGGTCCGTCAAATGATTTCAGAAGGTGCTGATATAATTGATCTTGGTGCGCAATCAACAAGGCCGATGGCAACTTTGATTTCTCCCGAGGAAGAACTAGAAAGACTAATTCCAATCCTAGATGCAGTCAAGGACATGGTCGAAGAAGAAGGAAAAATTTTATCTGTCGACACTTTCTACTCAAAAGTTGCTGCCGAAGCAGTCAAGAAGGGAGTACAAATAGTCAATGATGTCTCTGGAGGACAATTAGATCCCGAAATGTTCAACGTTATTGCGGGCCTTAAAGTGCCTTATATAGCCATGCACATGAGAGGAGACCCGACTACTATGCAAAATCCCGAAAATTTAAACTACGACGATGTATGCAAGCAAGTGGGCTCAGAGTTGAGCTCCAGGGTCACGGGTGCGGAATYATCAGGTATACCTACATGGAGGATAATTTCTGATCCTGGCGTTGGATTTTCGAAGAATACMAAGCAAAATTTAGAGATTCTAATGGGCTTGAAAAAAATACGAAAGGAGATAGGGAAGACGAGTTTGGGCCTGGCTAACGGCCCTCTTCTAATCGGACCCTCGAGAAAGAGGTTTTTGGCAGAAATTTGTGATCGGCCTGTGGCAACAGAACGAGATCCTGCAACCGTGGCTGCTATAACTGCTGGAATTTTGGGTGGTGCAAATATTGTTAGAGTGCACAATGTAAGGGATTGCAGAGATGCTGTCAAGCTATGTGATGCTATGCTTAACAAAACAGAATCGTCAACCCTTCAGCGTCTACAAGGGCTTCTTTTTAGAGATGTCCTCAAAACACGTGCCTCTCTAGAACCTTGCTCTAAAACGATGATGAAGCAATAGAGTACTTCCCGGTGAATGACAACCCGACAATCATCAGGAGAGTCGTGTCCAGCAGCTTCTTGCATACTGATGAGCTTTCTTAAAGTTGGCATTTTGTACCCCTACTTGTCTCTCCTTAAACCCTGTTCATGAGAGGGAGATTTCGGATTTGTATTTCTCACCTAATCACCAAGTTTTGCCCATTTTTTATAAAATGATGTGAAACTAAATTTTTCTCATTTAAACCTTTATTCGATGTCTTGAGCACTCGAATAATACTCTCTTCCCTCTTGTGAATGCGAAAGACACGATTTTCATCCTTACATGGGCTTTAACATTTTTTTCCAGGAAATCTGGTGCTAAACTTTTACTGATTATGATCTACCTAAAAAAGAATAGGTCAAAATTAGGCTTGAACTTGAAACGTGAAAATGTGGACCACTTTTATGTATAGGAAAGGAGTTACAACTTAAAAGCCTGATATTTATGCTTTATAGTCTTGAAATCCATATCATAAATATCATGGTATATGAGTCGAGATTATTTGTCCTATTTTTGCGTGTCATCTCGTGTTCCATTACTTTTATTTTATGACACAACGCCTCTCAAATAAACAATGTGTCAGAACAAGAAAATATTGAGACACGAGATAAGACACAAAATGTGAACGAGAGAATTTGATCTTGTATTCCTATGAAGTAGAATATCCTATATGGTCCATGAACCCTCTATATACCACACAGTTAGTCAGTTACATGTTCCTGTCAGTTGAATTTTCTGTTCACTTTATTTCTTCTCTTCAAAAAAAAAAAAACTATTTAATGTAACAGTTCAGTAAATATGAGCAACAAATTAACTTAATCAGAAATTAATTAATATTTATATTTATAAACTAAGATGGTTTCTAAAGGTGTCTTGTTTCTGGTTGCATTTTGCTTAATCATCTTGCACAAATCTCTTGCTGTGTCTCCTTCTTGCTCTAACCACAACTGTAAGGTACATGCAACCATGCATCTGTACTCGTATGTAATTACGTAAATTAGTCAGTGGCGGAGTCAGGATTCAAATTTTCTAGTGCTTCCTGATGCTAGCCTCTACTTGCTCCACCACTGACGAATGTATTTTTTATTGGCAATGTTGTAGTAATTGGTTAAGTTTTTATATGTTTTTTGACAGTTACTAGAAAGTTGCTCAAGTAATTCAGATTGTGGTGCTGGTTTGTACTGTTTCAACTGTCGATATCCGAGGCCAAGGTTCTTCAGGTCTAGATGTGTTAGATCAACTGTCACTAATCCATTCGAACTTGTGGTAATTTCTGTTTTTTTCATTTCAATTATTTTCCGGGTTCAATTATCTACTTGCAATCGAGTTTGATTTTTGAGTAATGATCTTGTCAAATCCGCGTATATGACCGATATTGAGGTACTGGGATATTGTTGTAATCTATGACTGGTAAACTGAAAAATTTACTTTGAGTCTTTGATTACTAAATCCTGTACTGTTGAATTCTAAGCCAAGGGTGAATGCTACACCCTTAAACTGTTTCCCGAGTAATTCCGAATGTTTGGCAACTGGCCAAAACCGTGTGCAGGCTTGGGAGTTGCATATGGTTGACATGGAATTTGAGAATTAGTTAGCATTTTGCTTCAAATGCATGTATTATGTTTATATCCTCCTGCTTTTTTGTGCTTACAGAATAATTCACTGCCTTTCAACAAGTATGCATTCTTAACGACTCACAATTCCTTTGCCATCAAAGCCGATCTTGAAGAAGAGAAAGTTCCGACTGTTACATTGACAAATCAAGAAGACAGTATCACACAACAGCTAAATGTGAGTTCGTTACTTATATGGAGTATACATTCTAGAGTGTCTAATTGTCGGGCCTGTATTTTGTGAATTAAATTTCATGTTTCTGGTTTAAAATCAAGTGTTGTCGTATCAGAAGTGTCCTGTCGACAAATGACACAGCTGAAGTGAAGTGTCGAAGGAACATAATAACATACACACCGCAATTGGTATAGAGTACATTTAGTAGTAGAATGGTAATTGACAAGGCTTGAGTTTTATCTGCAGAACGGTGTTCGAGCACTGATGCTAGATACATATGACTACAAAGGAGATGTATGGTTGTGCCATTCTTTCAAAGGAAAATGTTATGCCTTTACTACATTTGTAAGCATCAAACTGTATCTTCAATTCAGGATTTACTGGTATTACTGCAATTATATTTATCCGACAGGGTCAAAAACTTTTTTATTTTCTGACAGTACTGTGTTTATTAAAATCAGTACTTTAATTTGACAGTCTCGAAAGTTACTTTCATAGTTATTTGAAATCGCTTCCTAAAACCCTTTTTTATGCACGAAGCAACGAGCCATTGATGCATGCAAGGAGATTGAAGCCTTTATGTCGAAGAATCCATCAGAAATTGTGACATTAATCCTGGAAGACTATGTCACGTCTCCAAAAGGCCTTACAAGAGTTTTTAAGGAGTCGGGGTTGATGAAGTACTGGTTTCCTCTATCAAGGATGCCTAAAAATGGCGGAGACTGGCCTTTGGTTAAGGATATGGTTGCTAAGAATCAGAGGCTTATTGTTTTCACCTCTATGAAGAGTAAGCAACAGAGTGAAGGAATAGCGTATCAGTGGGATTACATGGTCGAAAATCAATGTGAGTCTATAGCTCTTAATCCCTTCTTTTTAATCTGCCATACTCTTGTTAAATCTCCGAATACCATGTTTGCAGATGGGAATCAGGGAATGGAACGAGGGAAATGTCCAAAGCGAAACGAGTCTGCTACCTTGAACGATCGAACTAAATCATTGGTGTTAGTAAACCATTTTAAGACAATTCCATTGAGGCTAACTGCATGTGAAGACAACTCCAAGGAACTCATTCAGATGGTTCAAACTTGTTATTTAGCTGCAGGTCACCGATGGGCTAACTTTGTCGCTGTTGATTACTACAAGGTCGCATTTACTTACCTTATAGTTAGATAATTACCGTATCTTCTGTATCATTTTTACCGTAAGAACTTCATAATCAGTTGATCTTATACTGCAAACAGAGAAGTGATGGAGGAGGTGCATTCCAAGCAATAGATGTTCTGAATGGAGAGCTGATGTGTGGTTGTAGTGATGTTCATGCTTGTAAGGTAAACTTTTCGTTAAAAACTCAGCTAAACCAACCGTTTTCAACGTTTTGTCGTAGTTCATTCGCTTGGTTGAGTTACCAATCTTTACCATAGGGAATCAAGCAGGTTTGGTCAGTTGTGGTTGTGGTCAAGTTCAGGTACTCTCGAGTGATCATCATTAATGGTTCAAGTTGTGTAGCGCCATTTTAGGTCGTGGTGTCAAGTATATGGTTGCAATCGGGTTAATTTTCAGCTCATCATCATTTGCCAGGAGCGTTACCTGATTACTACTGTTTCTAATGTGTGGTTTGTAATTTGTGTTACAGACTGGATCAACCACAAGACAAAGACACTGCAGAACAATCGCCAGCATTCTTTCATCTAACTCGACTGACTAATCTTAGATATAGTCATATAGCTTCTGAACTTTTGATTAATGTTGGTGTGTTGATGGACTTCCAAGGATTTTGGACTTTCAGAGCTAGAATCAAACGCCTATTTAAGTCAGACTCGTTTAAAAGTATCTTAACTGAGCGTATTTCTTAGCATTAGAATCAGCTATTTTTATGAAATCTGCGTATTCTTTAGCTTAAAATGACACAGTTCACGCACGTGAACTGTGAAGTGATATGAAGAGTCAAAGTAACATATACAAACATAAGACGGAAATTGAGCTCTTCTACAGATGCTTTTAACCTCAGTTGGAAACCGTCTTTCACTAATGACTGTAGTAAAAATAACAATGACCACTTTACATTGCAAAGGCTCATCGGAGAGAAGAGAAACTTCGGATCATGTACAACGTAATGTGAAGCTTCTTTCAGCTGCTTGACAGACATTGCAGGACTATTGCTGGCTGGAAGTAGCATTCAATGAGTGTAGCTGTTTGAATCGTTCTGCGAAAACTGTGATTAGAGAATGCAGTTAGACATACATGAACTAATTCAGCACTGCAATTTAATTATTTTCGACAGACGCCAGTGACAATGAAATCTACATCACCATTAACATTAAGAAAATGGCTAGCATTGATGTGAAACAGATGCTAAATACTAAAAACGACGTGATTATATTATGTACCAGACAACCTATAATAAACAACCTTTACTCATGCACAAGTTATAAAACAAGACCGTCTTAAGTTTTAAGACCGTCCTTTCATCTGTTCCACTGTTTAGATATCATGTAAACCTCTGTATTCTTTGTTCGAGCAGTTGACTTACCAACAAGTATGCCCTCCAAACAACAAAAGGCATATAAACAAAACAGAACAGTTATAATGTTTCTTATTTCAAGGGAGATGATGCATACCTTAATGCATTGACGGTCTTTTGGGCACCTGAAAATGAAGAAGCCACTCCATTTATTTATCCTGCTTCTCTTTCAGTTGACTGCTTTTGTTGCTCAATCGTCTGAAGACGAGATGACAGCTGCAGCAAATTAAGGACGTTTCCACGGCCTATTTGAGTATCTCTTGTATCAGATTCCTTTAAAATGCCATCACCAGGAAGATGCAGGTCTACTGAGTTGCTGATCATGTTGGGCTGTACATGATCAGCTTCCACCGAGTATGTTGCAGTTTCATGAAACCCTTTCTGGGCGGTATCTTTAAAAATGTCTGGTGACGTGTTGAGCAGTAGACTTGAAGTACCATTGTGTAAATGAGATGACAGGAGAGAGAGAGCACGAGTAGTTTGCTGGACTGTAGACGAGTCAAGTTTTCTACAAGTTGACATGCTGATGATATTGCCTTCGGCATTGCCCGGAATGTGTTTCATATTTTCTGCTATGGAATCTTCGGTTGTGACGTGATATGCCCATTTCGACGCTTCAAATTTACCAGTGTCAACGATGGTCGTAGACAGTGCTTCTGAAAATGTAATAGATAGGGAGAAGTTATTAAGCTTGGTTCCTGCAAATTGCAATAGCAATAAAAGATAAAAATTCCAGATTTTGTGATCTCGCAAACAACCTTTTGACTCACCAGGTTTGAAAGGGAACTGAGGCTTTCTTCGACGCTTATTATGTTCAGCAAGACGTTTACGACAACTACGTTTCCCATCATCAAATTCAACCAAGAAATGGAACCTGAAATATCAAATGCACTAGAAAGTGAATGAGAGCATATTATGCTGAAATTTCAAACTAGACAAAACAAAACACAGGGGGTCTCAAATGTCAAGAGTAAGATAACAGTAACAGACTAATGCTCAACATAGGTATCGGTCACGATCCACACATATCGTATTTGACTTCAAGACAGGAATGCACGAGAAATATTTTCATGGCCAACTGTATAGCTGAAAAAAGGGCCGGCAATTTCATCCCTTATTTTTGGACTCCAATAGATAACATGTCAGGATTTGATAACAAACGTAATGACAAACCGTCCTAAAAGTTAAAACCAGATAATCATCTGCCATTCCGTTGAAACAAATTCACTTATAAAGATCTTACTCACACAGCAAGAGAGGTAACGTGATTGGGACGCGTGCTACCTTGGATTGGAAAAAGTTTAATACATATATGTTGGAGTACTTCACAATCAAAGAAGCGCTGCTGTATTTATGGACCATTAAGTTAACTTAGATGCAGCATAGTAACTTCTGCTTACAAGGTATTAGTTGGAAGTTTTTCATCTCGGTAACATAAAGGTTACCTAGCAATGGTCTATCTGAATACCACGAGGTCAATGTCCCAAAGGAGGTATCTAGCTCCCGACTGAAAAACTTAACTGAGCAGAAACAAAGACGTGGACAGCTTCAACAAAAAAAAACGAAAAAACAAAGGCCATAGTTCCAAAGGGCGCTTCTGCCTCCCGACTAATAGCATAACTGAGCAGATACATGTACACAAACAATTTAAACTCCAAATTTCACGGAATTGATCACGCAAACATTAATAGTGTGCCTCCCAAAAAAAGTCTGAAGTTCTAAATATTTCAACTATCAATGCTCCAAATCACTAGTTTTAGTAGGTTCTTAGATCAGGCAATTGACTTTTCTCCGATTCAGTCCTTAAAATACGAGGTGAGAAACCAAGAGTAAACAAATGATTCATTAAAACGAAATTAACAGGCAGTACAGAATAATAAAGAAAATAAGTTAATCTAGATCAAAGATGAATAGAAAGACCTGCTACATTGCTGACAAAACCGCTGCTCCATCCCGCTAACAATAACTCTAGCAGCCCTGGTATGCTCATTACAGACCTTATTCCTCTTGTAGTACCCTTTATATGAGCTAAGATCCTTATTACAACCATGGACCTGACACCTAGGAGATTCAAGACACGACCTTGTCGACCGCGATCTCTTGACTCTAGGGGATGAACTAAGCACATTATCTCCCAATAATTCACCATCTTTCCCAACTCCCCTATCTCCAAACGTACCCAACTTCAAATCAACGAGCGAAAAACTAAAACCCTTGTCATTAGATGCTACTACATTGTTATAATCAGTACTAATTTCATCAGAAAACCCGATTTCCGTAAAATCCAATCTCTCTAATTCTTGAGTCTGATCATCTAACAAGGGTTTGA
The DNA here is from genome assembly GCA_009801015.1 of Silene noctiflora. Classification (NCBI taxonomy): domain Eukaryota; kingdom Viridiplantae; phylum Streptophyta; class Magnoliopsida; order Caryophyllales; family Caryophyllaceae; genus Silene; species Silene noctiflora. The sequence continues at coordinate 57,312 of VHZZ01001555.1, read as the reverse complement.
ATTCACAACCTATTAATTTGCTCTTATTATTATTATTATTATTATTATTATTATTATTATTATATTCATGAGTATCATATTGGAAATCAAAATCCTCAGATAAACATACATCCCAAGAATCCATTTTTACAAAACCAACCTGCAAAAAATTAATCAATACTGTAAAAAAATTCATAATAATTAACCAAAGAAAGGTTAATTAAGAACTTCACAATGGTTTTACATTCTCAATTCAATTAAACAGTTAAGTATAATGCAATAAGAAAGCTACGGGCATTTTAATCAAACGTAAACAAATGAACTCAAACCCACCACATGAATCAAACTCATTTCCTCTGTCTCGGTCATTTATTTAACTTTGATTAAAATACTCTTCTAAACGAATATAGGTAAGCAAATGACTGAGACGGAAATAATAGTAAAATGGAAAGTAAAAAAAGATGGGATTTTGACATACCAATTCTTAACAGTAAGCAATGCAACAAATTGAAGAAATAGAGAAGAATTCTTGTTATTAGTTGAAGTTATTAAGGAAGGTTTTCATATAGTGAGGGTCAACATAGCAGTCTTTTTCAATGAGATCATTCTTAAAAATCGAGTATGGAGTAATTAGCACAATATTTATTGGGTGAGACGATTTCATATGTTACTTATTTTGTTTTATTGACGAGTTTGACTAGTATATTACAATCAATAGATTTGCTTAGATCTGGCAAAAGTAACCCGACCCGATTGACCCGACCCGAAAAGGCTGATCCGAGACTCGAAATGACTCGAACCACATCACCCGAATGTGACCCGAAAACCCGACCCGACCCGAACAAGACCCGAGCTCTTGACCCGTAACTGACCCGATCTGAAAATGACCCGGTTCTGAAACCACCCAACCCGAAAATGACCCGACAAAACATAACTCTAATTGAACCGAAAAGACTTGAAATGACTTTTTCTCCCTTATTCATTGACCCGAAAATGACCCGACCCAAAATAACCCGACCCGATTACCCGAAATTGACCCGACGAACAAACCCGAAATAGACCCGAAACCCAAAATGATCCGAGGCGACCCGAATTAACCCGAAAATAATGAAAGACCCGAACTGATCCGACCCGAACTGGCCTGACCTGAACCCGACCCGTTGACCCGATTTGCCACGTCTAGATTTGCTTAAATTTTTTGGTTTAAATTAATAATTAATAAATTATTTATTTAATCTCATTTGTAAAGCAATTGATTTTCAAACTAAGATATTGTTCTTTTGGACTTAATTTCAGTTAGTTTCAATTCAGTTCGGCTCTATTTAATTCAGTTCAGTTCAGTTCAGCTCAGCTCTTCACAAAGCATACTAAGCTTATTTAAGTAGATGAGTCTAATCTTAAATTAGGTGAGATTTCAACATCATTTATTTAAGGATAATACCCCAGGGAGTCATTTCGGTTAGGTACTTTAATAAGTCTCTCTTAAGACGGATATTCGTTTTAAGATTAAAACGGGTCTAATACATGACACTTGCATAATAAAAGACAAATCTTCAACTAATATTTAGGATTATTATTTTTGTCTTATTTATAAAAATGGTAACTATTTAATCTGTCTTAAATTTTAAGACGAATAGTACCCGTTTTAGGAGAATTTGTGTAGGTACTTAAGGTTAGGGGCATAGGCATAACTCACAAGGGCCACCTTTTGCTCTTTTGGAACATCCCATTTATGTTGAGAGTTAGAAACGGATGCATGTCCATTCCATTGCATGGTCCACTAGCTGAGCAAAGGTTTCATGTCATAATTTACTGTCTATTCGTTTCCAGCGAGTCTTCTTTATAACGATATAGTCGTTACAAGTTTACGACGGAATAAGTACTATTTATGTGGGTAGATTAGACAAAACAGTCTGCTACTCTCTAGGCACTCTGCTTTTGTCTTATCTATTTCACATGAGTGGTACTTAACCCGTCTCAACTTACGACGAATATGCTATTACAAATGAGAATTTGTGATTTCTTTTACGTTGGTGGTCATTCCAATAGTTAAATAAAATCCCTTCTTTATTTTGTGAAAATTTAATCTACTTGAATAGTTGTAGATGTTATGGAGTATCACTTATTTACTGGGACGGAGAAAGTATATTTTATGAGAAAATTTAAGGGGAAAAAAGTAGATATCACACTGCTTTGGGCTTTAACCCTTCTGCGATAAGGCCCAACAGGGCTTGGGCCACAAACCCACAAGCTCATCACAGGGTGATTATAAGATATTTTGGGCCAATTAAATATGTTTAGTTTAATAGTAATGGACTTTAGAAACTCCAGGTCATTAGATCCTTTATCCCCTTTGAGTTCTCGTCAATTTCTCGTCAATTATTATATGAGACGGTTTTATGTTATAAAACGAACTCCAATGAAAAGAAACAACATTAATTGTCACCAGTATTTTCACCATCATTTCCCCCAAATATATTTGTTTTTATCATTTTCAAAAAGTTGTAGCTAAGGACAATATACTTATAATGTTATAAGAAAATATTGGTAACAATTAATGTTGTTAAACCAATGTTAAATGACGTCGTATAAAAAGAATAAAGGAAATCATACCAAATGACAAGCTTTGGGTATTTTTCTTAAAAAAAAATTGACTCCTCTCTCGCATTCAACTAGTTGTTTATATTTCATTAATTAAAATATTTTTGTCAAAGGATAAAAACGTAAAATAATTGAATGAGACGAATCAAGGAAATAACTAAGGGTTTTTCTACATGATATCCTTGTGTTTATTTTGGAATTTTACGTGGTACTCCTCGTTTTTCAAAAATATCACTGGTACCCTTGAACTTAATGAAAATCTCTTAAAATAGCTACAATGATCTAATTCAGATCACCTCTTTCAAATTTTTATTTTATGCATTTTTTGTTGATTTTTTGCATATAATTTGCCACACTATTAACATAAATATCATTTACCCAATCGCAAACATACTTCCTTTACAAAATTTAACTATTTCAAAATTCGATTTTCTTAGTAGTTTGGTATTTTACGAACTATTTACTAAGTTTAGAGATAACAATGATATATTTGAAAATCAAGAGATACCACTTAAAATTCGAAAAAATACAAAATACAGAGATACAACGTAGAAAAACTCGATAACTAATTTTTGAATTTTAATATTTTATAGTACGTCGTACTAATTTGGGATGACACATCATAATAACAAGCATGAAGGTACTTTTTCTCAAGTCAAAAGAAATTGTGTCCACTTATAAATAATTTCACCATTCAAAGATGCTTGATTTATTTACTAATAAAGTTAAAATTTGTTGGTGGGTCACTAATCAATAAATCTTGCCTCAATCTATTCATGTGATCTTGAAATTGACACTTCTATGTTTTCACCAATCCTTTTTTTCTACTTTTATTTGTTTTTTACATCTTATATGACACTATTATGGTATGAGTATAATAGTGTCTCCTATCATAATGGTTAAAATTGATATTAATCGACTTAAAAATATTTCGAATATAAATGAGATATAAAGAATTATGCGAGGAAGATATTGGATGTACTACTCACTTCGAATCCAGACTAAACTAATTGTTACAAACGAACACGAGCATTTCATATATCATTATCAACATATATAACACAAAACTCTTGCATTAAATTACACTAATTAGAAATTAAACAAATACAAAACCAATAGAGACTACTACTACTATGCTATTATCAAAACCATTACAACCAGTGACGGAGCCAGAATTTGAGTTTAAGGGGGCGAAAAATTTTAGGGGGGGGCAAATGGGTAAAAATATAAGACACCCTTGAAAAAAATCAAAAATTTAATCTAAAACTTCGAAAAATTGAAACGCCAGCCCCCCTAACTCCACCACTGATTACAACCAGAAATCCATTCAAAACAATCTTATCCCTTCTCATCTACATACACATCCATTATATCTTAAAGAAAAAAGAGAGAAAATTATCCGTCACATTTTCGTGTCCCATCTTGTGTCTCATTTTGATGATAGAATAAAAGATTGTGCAAAACACATTACATAAATGACGTGTCAGAAGCTAAAGGGACGATGGGACAGAAGATGGAATACGAAAGTGGAACAGATGATCCGTTTTAAAAAAAAACAAAAAAAAAAATACTTACATTAACCATGCATGGTTAATGTTTAAGTGATCCATTAGTACTTGTAATTGTTGTTGAAGGTCTCTTAATGTTATCCAAATGAGTAGTTTCATAAACAGGCAAACCACTTGAACAAAACTCAAAATCATAATCAATTTTAAGCTCAAAAAGATCAGAACTTTCATCACTTTCTGCACCATCATGATCAACTTGTTCATCATTAAACTTCTTAATTTCCCTCTTCTTCTCTTGATTATTAACATTATTTGCATAATTATTCTTTGATTTTTCAAAAATCCCATTTTTGTTAACCTTGATTTTATCATTATTATTCCCATTTTCATGAATCTTGTACTTAGACAAAGTTGCTAAAACTTGTTTATAATCAACAAAACTCTTGGCATTATTTTGGTAAGGTTTTGTAGAAGAACTCATAGTATAAGAAGGTGGTGTTCTAAACCCTAAATTTGTAGAATCATCCAAGGATTTTGCATCAACAGCAACAACATTGTTTGTCGTCCGAAAATGGCTCATGCTACTCCTCCTCTTCCTTCTACCACTAGGGCTTTCATCTTCATCTTTCAAAGATTGTGTTGATTTTGATTGTTTTTTCTTTTTCGACGTAATAATTGTTTGGTTAAAAATCGAGCTTAAAAAATGAGCTATCTTACCACCAGGCGAACTTGGTTGCTTGTGTTTCTTCTTTTCTTCGCGGTGTCGTTCTTGTTGTTGCTGTTGTTGTTGTTGTTGATGTTCTTGTGAAATTGTGTAGTTTTGATGATATTGTTTGTAATAATGTTGATGTTTTTTTAAGGAAGGTAGGTCTAAACTAGCCCTACCTTGCCTTAAATACCCTTGTTGTCTACCATCTTTGATAACTATCTCTTCACCTCCTACAAGGGCATTGTTGTCATTGTAGTCGGAGAAGTAGCGTGCGGCTTCAAAGACGTCAAGCTCACCGGAGTCGTCTCGTTGGTGAGGAGGCTTCTTGTAAGGTGGAAGACTTGTTGTGGACATGGTTGATGTTTATGAAGTTAGTTGTTTTATGGAGTATGGCCTTTAAGGGGATTTTGTAAAGGAGTGTAGTGTAAGGAGGGAGTCAATGGATTTGAAATGATTGTGTGTAGTGAGAATTGAGATGAGTGCTTTATAAGACAATTTTTCAAAGTCGTCTTCACAAACTGAAGACGGATAGTGGTATTTTCACAATAAGGCAGGTGGAAGGGTAATTGGAGGAGAAATGGAGCACTGCATGAATAGTGTCACTTGCATATTGTGAAAGGGGCACTATCCGTCTTCAGCTTGTGACGGATAATGTTCGTCTTCGACGAGAATTTGTGTTTTAAGTGGTAGTTTTCATTTTTTGATTCTTCAATACTTATATTGTCTAATTGTATAATGTTGGATTATATGGAGTATATAATGTTGTTGTAATTAAAATCGAATAGGTATATTCCTTTAATGAAAAAAAGGGTAAAATATTAATGAAACTGTTAATAGATTTTACATTTTTAATCAATAGTATCATATTATCATGGGATATTGATGTGTCAACTCATTGTTATAGATGTTTCTGTAATCACATTTTTATGAATCGTTCAATAATTAGATTCTTAGTGCGTAATCTATGGACACGTTAGAAAAACTGTAATACAATAAGATTACCTAGTGTTTTTCAATGGATCTCGTAAGTTGGGGGGTAAGGGGAGTTAAATATACTAGTGCTCCTTCCGTCCCGGTCAATTATTATCATTTGTTTTTTGGCCATTATTCATAAAGAAGGGAAATCTTTTAAATAATTTCTAATACATAACATAAAATATAGTCACCGATGGATATTGTTTTATTTGTCGTAATGATTACATTATGAATATCAAAATTTTATAATTTTTATATTTGTATAAGAAAAAATATTTACAATTTTTATATTTGTATAAGAAAAGATATTTACGAAATGAGTAATTGATCGAGGGGATTAGTATAATAATCAATGAAGTGAATGTATAATAGCAATATAGCATGTTCATCTCTTTTATGGTGATCCGAAAGCCAGTGATTTTAACTTACCTTTTTTCATCCGAGAGGATGAGATAGATTGATTCTATCTAGAAAAACGAATTTATAATATGAAAAAATGATGAAAAGACACAAAAGATAAATGTAATGAAAGAATATGTAGAATGTAGAGTATAGAGACCCACACAAGAGAAAAGTGAGATTATTGCTTTATCTATTGAGGAGAAAGAAGAACCAAGTATGGAAATGGGAAATGGGGGGTCATCAATTTTAATCCTTTGTTTAAGCAAAGCATCTTGGTTCTGACGGATAGTATATTCGTCACAAGTTAAATACGGATAGTGTCCCTCACAATAAGACAAGTGGGAGGGCAAGTGAAGTACTCCATAAATAGTGTTACTTGCATATTGTAAGAGGGGCATTATCCGTCTTCAGCTTGTGACGGATAATGCCCGTCTTCGATGAGAATTTGTGTTGTTTAAGATAGTGAAAGCTAACAGAGTTATGTTGGAGTTCGTGGGGAACAAGAGTGCTCTGTTACTTTGGATTCTATCGGTACAGTTAACTGCTACAAAGACCCAATCAAATTATTAACTCGAGTTCATCATGTCGTTTAATAGCAAGTTTAAAAGGTTAGAATTCAGGTCTTAAACTTTTTACAGTCTAAGGCCTTGTTTTTTCAGCTTAATTTCAGCTCTCGTTCAGCTTAATTTCAGCTCTCGTTTAACTTAATATATTTCAACTGTATTCATCTCTTCAAATTTTGGTTCAGTTAAGCTTCATTCAGTTTAATTCAGCTTATTTCAGCTCGGTTCATTCAGCTTAATAGAGTAATGCTTAATTTGCTAGCTAAATGTCTGCCACGTTCGAATGTTCGAGTACCATCTACTACAAAAAAAAATGAGTTCAGGCATGTCGAGTCAGCTTGTTTTTTTTTTTTTTTTATGTCACATTAGGCTTACTTGTTTGGTATTGGTCGGAGCCGGATAATAATATGAACACGGAATTTGGGACGGACGGAGGGAACTCCCTGAACACTAATTTTTCAGATGGTACGTAAGATCAGTCACTTAGATGTCTCTCTAGATTCGAGACTTTATTGGCACATGCATGTTTGCATTACGTTTGGAAAAAAAAAAAAAAAAAAGATAAGGATGATTAACGTGATTTATTGATAAAATTACGACACAATCAAACTCAAATTTTCGAAAAAAGAAAAAGAGAGTTTGAGCTTAAATATTAGAATATTAGTGTAAATCTCGTGCAATTACACGTTTCTTTTAGATTAAAAAATTCTGCAATAAACGACTAGTTTTACCTCATTTTAAATTTTTTGAGAGTTACTATTGATAGTGTTTTGTATTAAGAGGTACAAAATTTAAGTTTCAACACTTTTAACCCGATAAAAAAAAATCTAAGTTTTACTGAAATTACTTCATCAACTTTGTTTTAGAAAATAATGTTGTTATTTCATTACACTCACTAAAAGTATAAACCATACCTATTTATTTTAATACAACCAGATAAAATATCCGTTGTAATAAAATTTAATTTCACTTTAAAAAAATTAGTTTTTATAAAAATCAACTACTAATCTTGGCCTTGTTCATCTTGTTCTCATAACCGATCTCGAACTCACCCAAATTCGAAGAACTTGAGCTCATTACTTTTCTCTACTATCATTTTATCCATGATTTAGTGATAAGGCAAAATTAAAGCTTTCTTAACAACCCTGTTTTTTTTTTTTTTTTGTTTTTTTTTTGCCCTTTAATAATTAATTCAATCCAATTATTTTTGTCCCTCAAATGGGTTGTCCTCTTACTAGTCACTAGTTTGGGCTAAGATTTGGACCTCAATTCAATGTATGTTTTGAGAGAAACAGACCTGATTCAAAGTCCATATTGAAGGGCCCAGCCCAAACATGTGGAGTTAGGTGGTCGTAAATTATAACACAAAAAACGTGACCATTTTATGATAAAATATACAATTTATAAATTTTTATTTATTAAATAATAATTAATTTTTATTATAAAATAGTCAGATTTTTTTCGTCACAAACTTATAACGGGTGACAATTGAAAATTTATGTGACATAAATTGGACAAGATTTAACATGTTCCCAAAAATTATCCACTATATAAACTATGGATTTGTTGCCTATAGTTGTCATGTCTTCAAAAGTTGAATGAATTCATTCATATTTGATATTCCTATTCATTTTTGGAGATAAAAAGTTTTGATTAGATTTATGATATATTGATCTGACAGAATTTTGTCACTAGGGGGAAGAATCCTACTATAAAAGATGTTATTAATTAATTAATCATGTTTTCCACTTTTCACTTTAATTTATAAAAGAAAAAAAAATGTTGGTTCCAAAACTTTGGGTTTTAGATTAGTTAGATTAGGTTGGTGTTGTGGCTTTCATTCATAACTAGTTTTAATCCCGTGTAAAAAAATACACGGGTTGACTTTTAGATAACATACGAAATATGTTGGTTAGTACAATAATTAGACGTCATATTCAGAAATAATAATTGAATTAAATGATGTTAAATAATCTATGACAAGTTTGTGGTGGGATCAACCTTAGAAAATGAAAAAAAAATCGCTTAAATCAGGGAACCAATCAGAAACCTTCAAATGACTTAGCTTTAATAGTAAGGAGATTTTAGAGGTAGGGAAGTAAATGTCGATTTCGGTCGGGAATTAGATAATTCAGCTGAGTTTTATAATGAAGTTTGAGATTTGATTAACAGAACCGATGTGTTAAAACTTTTGTAAGATGTGTTGTTTTGCTTGTTTTAGTGATTGAATGTATTGTGTTTGATAAGATACAACGATAAAAACAACTATATTTTCACATTTTCTCTCTATTCGTATCTGATAAATACAAATTTATAAATAGTTATTTTTTATTATAAAATGTTCACATTTTTTTTGTTACAATTTACGACCACTCACGAGGAAGACCAATCGTAAATCGCAAATGAATCATATGAGATTTAATATTGTCTATGATTGTGCTCAATAAACTAGTATAGTGCACCTAAGAATCTAAATCTCTAAATAACGTCAAATAAGTAATGATACAAGATAAACTCGGAAAAAATACCGAAATTTGAACTTAAAAATTCAAAATTTTCATCCATTGAAGTGGAGTAGCCCTCCATATATAGATGGACTCACTCATTTAGAACTACTTCCACAACAAATCATACAAACACAAATACACAAAATATCACATGCACTCACTCATTAAGAAGGGTTTAAAATATTAAATAATTAACAAAGTTATTATTTCAATTCGAGTTATATTGTTACTTACCTATTGTACAACGTATATGAATTCTCTAATTAAATAACCAAAACAATGATAATGCGGAATTTTAGTCTTTTACTTACGATTTTTTTAAAGTCAAGAAATGATTATAATTTCATCGGGATAGAATATCTCAAAAATTGTCTATAGTAAAAAAAATAGAGTAAAAAATTAAGAGAAAATATAGTATTTCATTTTTCCCAATGATTTGTTTATATACGGAGTATCTTTTATAAAGACGTTTTAATCAAAATAAAAAAATAATTGAGACGGAAGGAATAAACGGAGCTTGGTCGGACCAGGTGTGTAGCTAATGTTCCCCCTGTCCCGGCTATATGTTTACTTATTTCATCTATGGGTGTCTCAATCATTTGTTTTCCTTTCTATATTAGGATTAGTTTTGAAGGGTAATTTGATCATCTACATAACCTATTGTCGTCTACTTGTCGCTCAATAATGGTACCCACAAATTTATTCCCTCCTATTTTCTTAACCTTTGTTTCAAAATCAAAGGTAAACAAATGACTGAAACGGAACGAGTAGATATGATTGGGCTTAATGAGAAAGAAGGCCACGTTCCACTCAGCTGGACTCAGCCCTCATAATTTGATCAAGCATGAGACTTGAATTATTTTAAATAAGGTGACTAATTTGTTATAGTTTTGGGTCGGGTCAGATGAAGATTTTCGCCGTAAAGACGGTTTAGAGGATCGGGTCTTTGTAATGTTTTCAAAATGTGTTAATCAAACCCGTTAATTTTAGAATTTAGACGGACTTGGTTAATCGAAATGGAAGATATGTTTACAACTCTGAAGCCTATAACAGTTACAAAGACCCGATCCTCTAAACCGTTAATTTTATAATATATAAAACTTTTAGGTGCTAAAAAATAAAGGGGAATGATAATGCCACTACTATTTTTGTTGCGAAGAAACCATCTCAACCAACAACTTGAGCTAATTAGTTGGAATTTCAAGATCGATTTTATACTCTAACACGACCTCTCACATGAATGTCTGTTGAGCTCCAAGTGTGAATGAAACTAGGGGTGAGCAAAAATATACGATACGGTTTTATAATACGGATACGATACGGTATATGGTTTGAGTTATATGGATTTCCGTATATACGATATGAAAATCCGTATATACAATACGGTTTTATACGGTTTCTGACACGGTTTTAACTTTTTGTATAAAAAAAGTTAAAAAATGCAAAGTTCTTCTTTCAACTTCCACTCTACTAATGTTTTTAATGATTTTTTTAGTAACTTGTCTCAATAAAGAATAATTAGCCCTTCACCAGAGGCGGTCCTGTTATAGGTAATTATTAGCTCTTGAATAATTACAATGTTTAATTGGGCATTTGTTATCAAACCGTATCCGTATATACGGATTCCGTATACACGATTTTTCCGGGTACCTGAAAAACGTATATACGGTTAAACCGTATCAGATCCGTATAGTGATTTTTGCGATTTTTAAAACCGTATACCCGATACAGTTTTCAAAATCGTATCGGGTATACGATTTTGCTCACCCATAGATGAAACTATAGGCCTTTCCATATCTAATGCTTAATATTTCACTTTAAAAATGAGGGGCAATAAAATTTAAGCCCTAACCTTTTAATCACATGACAAAAACCATCTCAAACAATTGTACAACACAATTACACGAAGTAATATTTAAGAATCCTAGCAACATAGCTTTGACATCTAACATCATTTTCATTTTTTTTTATTTTGGACATTAAATAATATAACGTTCAGAAGTTTTATTACACAAATATGTAGTAATTCATAGTCGGCAAGTGACAAATGAGAAAGTTAAGTTGTTGTCCCAATTGGAATTGTGGACGACAAAAATGAATGGCAATTTTGATTGCACAAATTCTTTTTTTTTTTTTTTCGTGACCGGATATATCTGTCGTAAGTTTGCAACGATTTACGAGTCAAATACTATGTATGCGAGATAGATAATACAAAAGCAGAATGCTTAGAGAATAACAAACTATTATGTCTTATCTATCCATATAGATAGTACTCGATCCGGCGTAAACTTGTAACGGATATACCCATCGGAAGATTTGCGGTTTTGATTTGAAAAACGATGTGATATATTCCCAATTGTAAAACAATATGAAATGAAATGGTGGTGAATATTAGCAACACGAAAATTGGATGGAATCTCACTTATTTTCACGC
>VHZZ01001554.1:9248-23673 GCA_009801015.1 Silene noctiflora | reverse complement strand
AAATTAGGGAAAGATTTGGGGAAAATTTTAGAGAATAAGGTGAGGTAAATGATAGGTAAATTGAAAAGATCTGGTAGTAAGCAAAGAAAAAGGCAAAGGTATATCGGTCAATTTTTGACAAAATTGACCGAAAACGTCATTGTGGTGCAATTTTTAAAGAAAAGTGATATTATGGCTGTAATTTTCAATAAAAAATTTATAAGGCTGTAATTTTCAAAAAGTGATTTTTATAAGGTTGTAATCAACAATTTTCTCTTTCTTTAATTAATAAACTAACTAATCTTTCATTTAAAAAATAACAATCTTTTCATCAACCTATAATATTTTCGCCATTCAACTTTAAAATTTAACCTTTTAGCTAAAATAGAATAAAATTGATATAAATAAAACTATAACTATACATAATCATAAACTGTTATCTAATTTCGTTATGAAAAAAGAATTAATGAAAAAAAAATTACGAAAATTTATAAAAATGAAATCACTGGATTAAAAGATTTTCATAAAAATAAACATTTCATGATATTATTTAATTATCTTGATTAATTTTTAAATTAACTTTTTTTCCAAATCAAAATACAATAGAATGAGAAGAAATTTGAAAATGAATGAAATATTAATCTAAAATGTATAAGTAATACTGTAAAAAGTAAAAATGTCTATATATACCGCGAATAGGCGGAATCTATACTTAGTTTAATATGTAATAAAAAAAAGTGTCTTAATGTCAGTACTTCAACAATCTTTGTATTATCATCAACAGCGAAACTAAGAGGGGACTAAACAGACGGTCGTCCTTAGCAACGAAACTTTTGATATTACTATTTAAATTTTCAAAGATCTTTCTAGTTTAACTTATTGCACCAATAGTTCATCCCTAACTACAAATCCTAAGCCCCCACTAATGATCATATCAACATTCAAGAGCTAATAGCGAAACAAAGAGGGGACTAGCAGAGGCAGTTGTCCCTATCAACAAAAATTCTAATATTTTCATTTAGAATAATGAGCAATAAGCCAATAACAGATCTCCAAAAGATAACAACTCCATACCTTCTAGAACCAGGTTGAATAACATATTCCAGCGGGTTCAACACTCAACACTCCTGAATGACAGATATTTCATGTTCTAAGCAAATATAAACATGTTAGAAATCAATAGCAAACAGCAAACAGCAAACAGTACAATGCCAATAATATCTGGACTAAAATAGAGTAAAAGCATAAGTTTGATAATTTGATTACATTCAAGCCTTCAAAAGGATTAAACATCTGATGGCGATTAGGATCCAAAACACCCTAGTAAACGTTTTCAAGAAAGTTAGCTAGCCAACTAACCAGACGAGGAGGACCTACGCAAAACCGAACCTTACACCACACTACCACAGTAAACGATTTCAAGCAACTTAGGACGCCAAAAGTTGACTAGCACAAGAATAGCCATGCAAACTCAACCTAAGTATACAAGGTAATGCATTCCTCTAATTCCTCCTCTGATTTCTTTTCCCATCAAATCATCCTGTTTTCTTAGTTAGATCAAATCCAACTGCGTGTTTTGTTCTTCAATTCCTTTTCCTTCCTTAAACAACACCATGCTCTCTACATAAGTACACAAATAAAATGAACGACGGTCTGCGTTTATCTCTCGTAATGTTGCTACAATGTGTCTTACTGGATCAACTGAAACAACCCCACTCTCCTCTTCAGGATAACCATCACGATCACTCTTCACCATGATAACTTCCCCATTTTTTTCTAAAAGTGAAAGCCAGTGGCATGCCATGTGGACATAACTTAGCAATATCAAAATCAAAAAACTTCGTCCAAGATTTAACAGCCCCATCTTCTTTTAGAATCCATGCACTACAAGTCTTGCTTGCATTATTATAGTTATTCTTAATCAAAGTCAACATTCCCTTACCCTCCTGAATATAAAAATCCAGGATCTGAATGAATGTTGCCTCGTTCCTCCCTGGTAGTTGTATGGTCTCAAAATTCTCTGTAGACATATCAAATTTAAGGAGCACAGTTTCAGGATTTGAACCACCATAAGGCTCCCCAAGCCAATAAACAGAGCCATTAATGAAACTAAGGGTATAACCGTAGTAGCAATCTTTAATTGAGTAGCAAGGACCAACACCGATAACCCTCCAACACCCAGATTTCAAACTATAGACCTCAACTTGCGTTTCCGAGATCACCTCATCCAGCTCTATGACTCGAACCACCTTGTAATCATCCGAAATAGGATCAAACCCAAACCCACAAACAGACTCATAGGCGCCATAATTCCATAAGTATGATATATTATTATAGGCTCCGGAACGTGAACAAACTTCCTGATAGAAGGGTTCCAAAGTATAATAAGAGTACCCTCCATGCAATAATCATTAACCAAGCAAAGAACACCGTTTACGCAACCCGCCACAGTAAACCACTTACCAGGATAATTAAGGAAAGGGAGAAGCAATCCTTGAGTTTGGAAGCTGGAAAAAGTGTCATCGTGAGCGTCAAGATGATACATTTCTTGTTTGTCGTGGGTAAAATAACGAAGTAACAAATGGGAATTGGTGTACCGTGCAATGTGATCGGAGATAAAAGGCTGACTAGTAATTAAAGAGAGGAATGATTTAGACAAAATAGTGCATTTAATTAGGGTTTTGACAGGCAATCTGTGTAATACTCCACATTTTAGTGCTGATTTCAGTAGGTAAATTATTCCACATTTTTGTTGTTGATATACTGTAAAGGAAATGAAAACAATGAAAGCAACACCGAATCGCTACGCTGTCCTTATAGAACAATTCGTCCCGTATATCAGTGCCCGGGATGTACCGAATTTTCTACAGAGATAAGACGGTGTTCCTCTGTGTTTGGCACGAAAAACAGAGATGTAATTTCGAAGTTTTTATTTGTAATTTGTTTTCTAGGTTCAAGAAGATTGATATCGGTTATTTTCTCTTAAGAAAACTGATCCATTTATCTTATATATATATAGATAAATGAAAGAGAAAAGGGAAGGGAGTAAGTCAGAATGTTACTCTTCAAAATAACCGCCAAAACCTGTTTTATATGGATAAATGCTTTGGCGCCTATACTGCAAACTTGCAAACAATAGGCTAGTGTACACTCCGTACTTCCCGAACTAGCTTTATTATTTATAAGTTCGCCCGTCTTTGAACCAAACCCAAAATACGAAAAAATGAACCGGTAATTACACTTAAATTACCAACAATTTTTGCAGGAAATTAAAGGGGTTTGGGTTTAAAAATCAAAGAAAGTAAATTAAAGATTGAAGAAGAGGAGAGCTTACGGAAAATTATCCGACAATGAGAGAATTCAGAGCAGGTGCGAAATTGCGAACGACGGTATGTAGGGAACTTGGGATTATGTGGTTTTGATTCCAGTTATCTGCGAAACTTGTTTTGGACTTTGTTAAAGAATTAACGGCCTAACGGGTCATTTTCGTCTAAAATAATAAGATGAGATTTTGAGACCATTTTACAGTCAAATGTGAGCCATTTTGGAATACAAGTCGCCATAAGCTGTAACAGTAGCTGAACCATTGTAATTACATTTGATAATAAAATGATCACAAACCACAGTCTTATTTATTTCAAACGAAATTGGTCCTTGAAACAAAAATTTGTGTTTAGTAAATTACTTTACTTTATATCGTCCTTATTGGTAGAGTACTAGTAGTTTTAGTAATTCAAAACACAAGATTTTCTCGTGGACGTTTTCAGCAATTAAACTAGAAGCATGTTTTATCATACTTATGTATATTATACGCCGTAAAATATATCATGCAATACAAATTCTTGGTTAAGACCGTCGTAAGTAAAGACGTCTCACAACCGATTTAAAATGGACAAAATTAAAAAGGTTTATAAAAGGTCTTAACTTGGGACGGTCTTAGGTAAGACCTACGGATCATGCAGTACAAATAGATAAACCATGGCCATAATATGTTTAAAAAAGCGAGAGTACAAAGGTACATATATCACACAAATACAAGTAGAGTATAGCAAAGTATATACTAGCCCTGGTAAGATCAAATACAAGACAAACATATTTGTAAGTCCAAAAGCCGGTTGATTTTGGGATTGCAGCATCATAAAATAGCCTCTAGCCCATATCGATCCCATCGTTTACAAATGCTCAAATTCATGGCTTCGCAGGGTTCTCAGGCACAACAGGTTTGGGCAGTTGTGGAATCTCCGACTTCAGTAGTTCAGGCACCTCTGGCTTTGGTAATTCAGGAACCGTGGGCTTGGGGAGCTCGGGCACTTCTGGGACCTCGGGCTTAGGGAGCTCTGGCACTACAGGCTTGGGTAATTCGTGGACCTCAGGTTTAGGAAGCGTAGGCACTTCTGGCTTAGGCAGTTCAGGGACATCGGGTTTAGGGACCTCAGGGAGCTTAGGCAATTCAGGAACCTCTGGCACTTGTGGCTTAGGCAGCTCAGGGACTACTGGCTTGGGAAGTTCATGAACCTCGGGCTTAGGGAGCTTGGGCAGCTGAGGAATTTCGGGTTTAGGCAATTCAGGAACCTCGGGCTTAGGCAGCTCGGGTACTTCTACTTTGGGAAGCTCAGGCAATTCGGGTTTGGGCAGTTCGGGAGCGTCTAGAAGGCGACGAGCTGCCACAATGTCTGTATTACTGCTTAATAAACAGGAAATGAGTACAAACATTAGTAACATGAAATGGGAACAAGTAGCCATAATCAAAAATATAGTTATAGAAATATGAAGGGGAATTGATTAAGCTTGTATAAGTAGAGAATATGTTGCTAATACACCATTACACCTGCAATTATGAAGTCTATTTATAGATGATATCCCAAGGAGTTTGGTGAGAAGTAGGTTGTACATTGCTCAACTTCTTATCTAAACTTGAAAAATAAAACACCTGGCAATGCAGTATGCACTAACAATTACTAAGCATCAAACAACATTTTAACTTCCATCATATTTCGGAAACCTTTTGCTTAACGTCTCCGAGTTTACTTCTGTTACGGTCTTACTGATATGCTACAATGGTAAAAACAAAAAGCAGCGGTGTTAAGTAAAACACACTTCTCCATTCTCCTCTAACAAATGGTACTCTGATTTGATTGCTTTAACATGTGTTATGTTACTCAGCCTTGATTATAAGCATCTAACACAAGTGCTTGTTCAGGTGACGGACACCGTTATATATGGTCTTAAGTTTCATGTCATGTCCGAGGGTCGGAAGTCCGATGCAACTGGGAGAATAATATATAGAGTTGGACTAACAACATAGAGTAGTAATTAAAGAAAAGAAGCTATGTACCGTCTTACTAGTTTCTACAGGCACCTCTGGCTTTGGTAGTTCAGGAACCGTGGGCTTTAGGAGCTCCGACACTTCTGGCTTGGGAATCTCTTGGACCTCGGGCTTAGGGAGCTTTTGAATTGGACTGGCAAAGATGACTTCTGACAAATCTTTGGCAAAAATATATAGTAGTAATGAAAGAAAAGAAGCTACGTACTAGTTACTACATTGTGAAACTCATATAAGTCTTGGCTTAGAACACAAATTCAACTATTAATTCGTAAACATGGCACAGATTATATAACCCGCTAACTGTTGATTTAAACATAATTTTTTGTCTTAATTTAGATGACTGAGAAATGAAAAGTTATGTGTCCTTCACCCATTATCTACCAACTGTTGATTATACAATCCGGAAACAGACTTGTGCTTGAAAAAGCAATATTCTCTCCTTCACCCATGAAAGCACTACTGCACTAGCAGAAGCACATTGTCTCTGAAAAATTTTGGGTAAGAAAAGAAACACAAATCGACAAATAAACAGTCAGAATGGTTGAACAACTTCAATGAAGAATAAAAGGAGGTCGGGAAGAGCCTGGTTCTCGATTTATTAAGTCATATGCTTCAAGAAGGTATAACAAAAATCTTGAATCACTTCATTTAAATTTCCGCATCAGCATACAATCATATTAACCCAAGTTCTTAAAAGGAGCCTGTCAATGGAGAAATAAGGGGCTCAAATGAAAATGACCTTACGTAATTTGGCAATATTGAAATAAAAAATCTTCGTCCAAGAACTAAACAACCCCATATTCTTTCGTAACCCGTATGGTACAAGTCTTAATTGCATCAAAGTAGTTTCGCTTAATCAAAGTCAATATTCCCTTACCCTCGTGCACTACACATATCCACAATCGGAGTAAATTTTTACTCGCTCCCTTTTAAAACTGCTGGCAATTCTATGATGTCAAAACTCCCAGTAGACATCAAAAATTTGAGGATGACATTTTCATAATCTAGACCCACACGACGCCAACCAACCCAATGAAAAGAGCCACAAAGGAAGCACGGGATAAACTCGGGGTACGTGGTCCCTTTAATTGAGTAGCTACGACCAACACCAATACCCTCTAACACCCAGATTTCAAACTATAAATCTCAACTTGGACGAAGATGGACAATGTTGTTTCTTGCGAGAGAACAATTTCTCATCTGGACCAATTGAATGTCTTAAGACTATATGAGTTGGGTTATCTGGTAGAATTGACCCAACCCGATAAACTTAAGACCCGAGTTTGACCTGATACCCGAATTGACTCGACTCACTAAATTAAGTTCAAATATTTTAGCCTGTACATTTAAAGAGACGTTAGTGAATTCCGTGGAATCTATTAGGCAAGACTTCCTAGCTTGTAAACCGAAGGTCTCATCGATAAAATAAAGCGCTTCAAGTTCTACAGGTTCCTATACACAATTTGAATAATTATGTCCATAGGTCTATCAAGAAAATAGATAGGCATCCAATGTCCAATATATAACGGATTTCTGCATTAAACACAACGAATCTCACAAGAAAGCTACAAAAACAAGCTAAATGGGAGAACCTGATAACCAATAATGAGCCATATCATCATCATCATCGTCATCATCATCATCTAGAATAAGCCGATAACAGTTCACTATGATAAAAAAGATAACTATTACTTATTTTGGAGAACCAGGTGGACTAACATATTCCAGCGGAATTCAACTACTGAATGACAGAGATATTGTCGTGTTCGAAGCAAACATCTATCTATTAGAGTGTTAAACTAAGCCACCACTGCTAGCAAAACCCTGGTTTCTAATGTAGATAACAATAATTAGGAACTTGAATTCAAACAGATACTTAACTAGAACACATTAGCAAACAGCTTGGCTGACAGCCTGACAATGGTAGTAAGATCTGAGTTAAACATAAACATGGTGTAAAACCAGAATTTTAGATAGTTTGATTACAGTCAAGTTTTCAAAATGATTAAACGTCTTATGACAATTAGGACCTGAACACCATTGTAAACAACTTCGAGAAAGTAAGCACACAAAAAGCTGACCAGCGTGAGGAGAACTTCTGAAAAAGCGAAGCTAACACCATAGTAAACGTTTTCCGGTAACTTAGCATGTCCAGGATTTCTTTTCCCCCCATTAAATCGTTCATTTTACCTCTTAATTGGAAATAAGTTCAACGGCGTGTTTTGTTCTCCAATTCCTTTTCCTTCCTTAAACAACACCATGCTCTCTACACAAGTTGACAAGTAAAATGAACGATATTCTGCTTTTATCTCTCTTAATGTTGTCCCACTCTGTGTTATAGGATCAATTGAAACAACCACATTCTCCCGTCGGTCATAACCATCAAGACCACTCTTCACCATGATAACTTCACCATTGTTTCTAAAACTAAACGCCATTGGCATACCATGTGGACGTAACTTAGCAATATCAAAATCAAAAATCCTCGTCCAAGATTTAACAACCCCATCTTCTTTCAAAATCCATGCGCTACATGCGCTACAAGTCCTGCTTTCATCATTGTAGTCACTCTTAATCAAAGTCAATATTCGCTTGCTCTCCTGCACAAATAAATCGCGAAAAAATATTGACTCGCTCAATTTTAAGACGTCCGGTAGTTGAATGGTTTCAAAAGTCTCTGTAGACATATCAAATCTGAGGAGCACATATTCACGATCTGGACAATACGGCGAAGCAACCCAATAAACAAAACCATTAATGAAACGAGGGGTATACCCGTGGAAGTACCGTTTAATTGAGTAAGAAGGACCAACACCGATATCCCTCCAACACCCAGATTTCAGACTATAGACCTCAACTTGCGTTTCTGAGCTAGCCTCATAAGCAGTATGCAGTTCTACGAGTCGAACCACCTTGTAATCATCCAAAATAGGATCAAACCCAAACCCACAAACAGACTCATACGGACCATAACTTTCAAATATCATTATAGGCTGCGGAACGTGAAGAAACTTCCTAATAGAGGGGTTCCAAAGTATAATAAGAGTACCCTCACTGCTAAAATCATTAACCAAGCAAACAACACCGTTTACACAACCCATCATGGTAAAACAATCTTCATGATAATTATAGAATGCGACAAGCAATCCTTCAATTTGGAATCGCTAAAAAACTGTGATCGTCAGGTTCAAAATGATACATTTCTTGTTCGTCGGGATTGAAATAACGAAGTAATAAGTGGGAATTGGCATGTTGTGCAATGTGATCGGAGACAAAAGGCCGACTAGTGATTAAAGATAGGAATGATTTAGACAAAGTGGTGCATTTAATTAGGGTTTTAACAGGCAATCTGTGTAATATGTTAGTGCTGATTTCAGTAGGTAAATTATGCCACATTTTTGCAGAAAAAAATAAAGCAAGTAAATTGAAGATTGAAGGAGAGGAGACCTTACAGATTGAAGAAGATGGAAATGGACAATGGGAGGATTCACAGCAAGTGCGATTTTGCGAATGCCTACTGGCAGCAAATTTGCAGGGATTTTGTGGTTTTGATAGGGGTTATGTTGCGGAACTTGGGCTACAAAATCTTATGGCTCTAGTTTGGTTCAATTAGGGTCGATTTAAAGGGTGTGTACTTGTGTTACATGTCGTACCTGGTAAACTGCCTAACGGTGTTCGGGTCAAGTATTGGTTAGTTTGAGTTGGATTATTTGAGGTTGGGATAATTCTAATCAGGTTAAGTTTGTCAGGTCTAGTTATATTAAATGGATTTTGTATGGCTTGGATTTGTTTAATTTTGGTTATATATTCGGTTAATTTCGAATTTGGGTCTTTAATTTTATGTTGAGGTAATCATAACTCTATTTTTGTTGGCGTTAATTTCAGATAATTAATTACAATATCAAATTTAGAGTATATACGTATTTTGGGCGAATATGAAATATAAAATGTAAAATGTAGGTAAGGATAAATAGAAGCGAGCAATTAATATATTTAAATTAATTTTTATGTTGGTACCATTTAAAAAAATTGGGTCCTTATATTGATACTATTTATAAATTTATTCTTATAGTAATTCATAACTTCAAATTAATTATTTCAGGGATTTTTCATCAATTGATATTAAGAAGCATGCTTTATCATACTTTTGTATTTTATACGCCGTACATATGTTAAGGATATTTGTGAGAGATCTTAACTTAAGACGGTCTTAAGTAAGACTTAAATAACATGAAACACAAATATATAAACCATGGCTATAATATACGATTAAAAACGCAAAAGCAAGAAGTAAAATGGTACATATATCACACACATACAAGTATAGTATAGCTATATACTAGCCCTTGGACGATCAAATACCATACAAACATATTTGTTAATCCAAAAGCCAGCTAATTATAGGATTGCAGCATCATAAACTAGCAGGTCACCCATATGAATTCATCGTCTACAGATGCTCAAATTCATGGCTTAGCAGGGTGCTCAGGTTTGGGCACTGGAATCTCCGGTTTAGGGAGTTCAGGTACCTCCGGCTTTGGTAATTCATGAACTTCAGGCTTTGGGAGCTCATGCACTTCTGGCTTGGGAAGCTCTGGGACCTCGGGCTTAGGGAGCTCTGGCACTACGGGCTTGGGTAATTCATGGACCTCGGGTTTAGGAAGCTCAGGCACTTCTGGTTTAGGCAATTCAGGGACATCGGGTTTAGGGACTTCAGGGACTTTGAGCTTAGGCAATTCAGGAACCTCTGGCTTAGGAACCTCGGGTACTTGTGGCTTAGGCAGCTCAGGGATTACTGGCTTGGGAAGCTCATGAACCTCAGGCTTAGGGAGCTCGGGCACTTCTGGCTTGGGAAGCTGAGGAAATTCGGGTTTAGGCAATTCAGGAACCTCGGGCTTAGGTAGCTTGGGTACTTCTACCTTAGGAAGCTCGGGCAACGTTGGCTTGGGTATTTCAGGCACGTCAAGCTTAGGAAGTTCAGACTTTGACAGCTTTGGTGCCTCCAACTTAGGTAAGTCAAGCATCTCGGGCTTTGGTAGCTCAGGTACCGCAATTTTTGGCAGTTCAGGTACCTCGAACTTAGGCAATTCAGGTAACTTTGGTTTAGGAAGTTCCGGTACCGTTACTTTTGGCAGTTGAGGCATCTCAGGCTTAGGAAGCTCGGGCACTGTGATTTTTGGTAGTTCAGGCGCTTCGGGTTTGGGCAGTTCAGGAGCGTCTAAAAGACGGCGAGCTGCCACAATGTTTGTATTACTGCTTGATAAGCAGGAAATGACTACAAACATTAGAAACATGACATATGGACGTGTGGCCATAATCGAAAATATAGTTATACAAATTTGAAGGGGAGTTGATTAAGCTTGTATAAGTAGAGAATATGTTTCTAATACACCTGAATTTGGAAGTCTATTTATAGATGATATCCCAAGTAGTTTGGTAAGAAGTAGGTTGTACATTGCTCAACTTCCTATCTAAACTTGAAAAAATGAAACACCTGGCAATGCAGTATACACTAACAATTTCTAAGCATCAAACAGCATTTTAACTTCCATCATATTTCGGAAACCTTTTGCTTAACGTCTTTCAGTTTACCTCTGTTACTTCTGCCACTGTCTTACTGATATGCTACAATGGTAAAAATAAAAAAAGCAGCGGTGTACTCTGTAACAAATGTTACTCTGATTTTATTTCTGAACATATGTTACTCAGCCTCGATTATAAGCATTAACACAGGTGCTTGTTCAGGTGACGGACACCGTTATGTTATGGATAAATTTATGTTTTGGTCTAAAATGATGTGTCTTAAGTTGCATGTCATGTCCGAGGGTCGACAGTCCGATGCAAGTGGGAGAATAATAGAGAGTTGGACTGACAAAGATTAGCAGTCTCTAATCTGCAGCAACTGCAATTAAGACTATAATCAACCATGAACAATTAGCTATTTCAAACAGTACTAGCATATGAAGGCACAGAGTTGTAACTTACGGATTCGATCAGGAAAGAAAATAAGGTATTAGTTGCTTCAGTGTGAAAGTCTGATAATAAGTTAGTAGCTTACACAAGAAATCATTAATTATAATCACATTCATAGGACATATCTAACTTAAACCTATCTACCTAACCCGAGATCGAAATAAGTTGCAAAAGCTACAAATTTCATGTCAGGCTTAATATTTTGTTTTGTAATTTGAAGAATGCTACACAAAATAAAACGAGTCATCGAGAAAAATCTTTTGGTTTTTAACAGGAGTAAGGTTGTGTTACTTCCAATCCGTCACCTCTTTACTCCGTCATTCTTATGACTCATCATGTTCTTTACGTTTGTTCAAAATGTCTTAAACATACATAGAACTTGACGAGTCAAAGAGAGTAGCTACTTGTAGGTCATATAAGAAATCCATAGTGTACGGATGCTCAATTTCGTGGGTTATCAGGGTGCTCAGGCACAATAGGTTTGGGAAATTCGGAATCTTAGGCTTAGAGAGTTCAGGTACCTCCAGCTTTGGTAATCCAGGAACTACGGATCGAGGGAGCTCAGGTACTTTGAGCTTGGGCAATTCAGGAACCTCTGGCTGCTTAGGAAGCTCTGGTACTACCGGCTTGACAAGCTCATGAACCTCAGGTTCAGGGAGCTCGGGGACTTCTGGCTTGAGAAGCTCCGGAATTACGGGTTTGCAAATTGAAAAGACCACAAATTGAACACAGAAAAGGCCTCACTGAAGGATAAAACGCAGGTCAGGGACAGCCTGAGTCCGGATTTATTAAGTCGCATGTTTAAAGAAGGTAGAACAGAAATCTGGCATCACTTGGTTTAAATTACGCAACAGCATACAATAAGGCAGCTCCTTAAAAGGGTCCCTTCAAGGGCGAAATAAGGGCACTCGGATATACACGACCTTACCATTGTGTTAATATCACAAAAACGTTTCTGAATGACCCAATGAGAATTGCGTCAAGCTCTACAAGTTCCCATACACAATCTGAATAATGATGTCCACAAATCTATCAAGAAAATAGATAGGCATCAAATGTATACCGTATTTCTATATCAAACACAACTAATCTTTCCAAAATGCTAGCGAAAACAAGGTAAATGCCTAAATAGGAGACACTGAACCAATAATGAGCAATAACAGGTATCTACTATAGTAAAATAGATAACTACTCCGTACTTTGAAGAACCACGTAGACGAATAACATATTTCAGCGGAGTTCTACTCCTGAATAACAGCGGGTTCCATGCAAACATGTACCTGTTAGAATGTTAGACTCAGCCACCACCGCGAGCAAAACCCTCGCTAACCATAGACAACAATAATTAGGAACTTAAATTTTTTTTTTAAAAAAGGAAAAAAAAACGTAACTAGAAATCGTTAGCAAACAATTGCGCTGACAATGCCAGTAATATCTGGGTTACAGTAAAAGCATAAGTTTGATTACATTCAAGTCTTCAGAAGGATTAACAATCTGATGACTATTAGGAGCGAGAACACCATAGTAAACGAGTTCGAGAAAATTAGCAAGCCAAAAGCTGACAAGACGAGGCGGACCTACGCAAAACTGAAATTAACACCACAACAAACGATTTCAAGTAGCATAGGACGCCAAACCGGCCAGCATGTGGACGACCATGCAAACTCAACAAAAGTATACAATGTAATGCATTTCTCTGATACTTCCTTTCGGATTTCTTTTCCCATCAAGTCATCTTGTATTCTTAGTTAGAACAACAAATTCAACTGAGTGGTGGTTTGTTGTTCAATTCCTTTTCCTTCCTTAAACAACACCATGCTCCCTACATAAGTAGACAAATAGAATCAGTGGCGTTCTGCAATTATCTCTCTTAATATTGTCTCACCTTGTGTTACCGGATCGATTGAAACTACAACATTCTTCCCCACCATGATAAGTTCCCCATTTTTTTTAAAAGCAAAAGCCCCTGGCATACCACGCGGACGTAAGTTAGCAATATTGAAATCAAAAATCTTGGTCAAAGATTTAACAACTCCATATTATTTCATAAGCCATATTTGTAGTTCCGCTTAATCAAAGTCAATATTCCATTACACTCTTGGATATGCAAGTCCAGGATCGGAATAAATTCTAACCCGCTCTCTTGTAAATTTCTCGGCAGTTGTAAGATTTCAAAACTCTCTGTAGACATATCAAATTTGACGATGACATTTTCATAACCTGGACGGCTGGACCCACATAACGCCAACCAACCCAATGAACGGAGTCATTAAGGAAACACGAGGTATAACCGTAGGAGTGTCTTTTAATTGAGTAGCTAGGACCAACACCGATAACCTTCCAGCTGCCAGATTTCAAACTATAAACCTCAACTTGCGTTGCGCCAAAATGAGGACCTACGTCTACGACTCGAACCACCTTGTAATCATCTGAAATAGAATCAAATCCGAAACCACAAGCAGAGTCATAGCTGCCATATGTTTCAAACACCATAATAGGCAATTTCCTAATAGAGGGGTTCCAAAGTATATAAGAGTACCCTCACTGCAACGATCATTAGAGATTGAAGAAGAGAAGAGCTTACTGTGCTTGGGAGTCTTGGGAGTCTTGGGAGTGTAGCTAGCTCGAGCTGTTGGAAATGGACAATGGGAGCATTCACAGCAAGTACGAATGACTCTCGTTATGTTGCCGGACTTTGTCTACAATATTTTTCGGGTCCATTTGGATCAATTCAAGTTGGTTTACATGTGTCATATTAAGTGGATTTAACTTGGGTCTTTTATTTCAGGTCAGGTGATCATGAATATCTTTATCGGAATTAAATTCACATTGTTAAGGGGGAAAGTAGCAAATTGGCCCCAAACGTTTCAATATGATCAAATTGTCCCCACAGGTTTAGGACTAAGTGTAAATTGACTCAATTATATAAATTCCGATAATTTTACCCTTTTACCTCCCCCCTTCTAACCATCTCTACCAAACTACCACCATTAACTATAAAATTACTAATTGGTTGAAACGGATAACTTTTCGATAAAAACGATTGCATCAACAACAAAATAAATAACGTAACACCAACTGAATTGACCACTAATCAAGCTGGAGAGTTCGTAGATGAATTGTGATTATACTGAGATTTTCGATGGT
>VHZZ01001553.1:117848-142434 GCA_009801015.1 Silene noctiflora | reverse complement strand
ATTATTAATCGAGAATAGTGGACGTAGGTTTCGACTTGTGAAACTGAACCACTTCAAAACTCTTGTGTCGTTGCATCTTTCTTTCGTTCGTTTTCCTTTCGTAGTTTTGGTTGTTCAAGTTTAAATCAATAAACTTTGGACAATTCGTGATAAACGTTTTAATTCAGTCAAGTTTCGAAAAAGTGGTAACTCAATTCACACACGCCCCCCTCTCTTGAGTATTCCGGATCAGTAGACTCTTCACCATTTTTCCTTCTTCTATACACCAGGTAACCATCTTCATCTATAGTTGTCCTTTCAGTTAATTTTCTTGGAAAGTGCTTGGTGCATTGGCCGCCATCCATGCATGGTGATCGTGGGAAACTCTTTCCGCATGGTCCATGCATCATATATTCTCTAACCGCATCATGTAGTTCAGGATTTTCAACTGGATCAGGAATTCCGGCCGTAATAATATTATCTATGTCGTCGGGTTCTGTTAATTTATCGCGGCTATTTAAAAATACGATAATGTGAGCATGCGGTAAGCCACGCTTTTGGAACTCTATAGTATAGACCACTGCAGAGAATAAGTGCACACAATAAGTGTATGTGAGTAAATGTATGAGGAAAGATCAGGCATATAGTTATTAGTAATTTAAAAATTACAAAAAATATTATATCTAAGTAGTTTTAGGATTCTTATCCATACCTCCTCTTGTTCGTCCAAATATGTGGCGCTCTTTTAAGTATTTTATCAACTCATCGAGTTTTATAATAAATACCCGACAAAGAATATCTGGTCTATCCTCGGGTCTTAGTCCTCTTTTCTTCACAAATCTTGTTATTTCTGGCCATTTTGGATTGCATGTAAAAGTTATGAATAAATCAGGATACCCTGTCCACTTACAAATCACCATAGTATCTTGGTAGTTTTCCCGCAAGTAACTATAGCCTGGAGTAAATGATGGTGGAATGATGCTGCGACATCCAATAGATGATGGACAAATGTCTCCTCTCGCTACAACATTTGCAAGGTTCTTAAAGCTCTCAGACCGAAGACTTTGTTGGTTATTCCTTATGTAAGATAACCGTTGCGACTCAACCATCATGTATCCGTCCAACAAAAATTGTTGGTATACTTTGCCAGCTATTAGGAAAGTTGTCCTCTCACCTGATCGGTCTTGGATCCGATAAGCAAAGAATTCCCTCATAGTTAGCTTATTCCTCTTGTTTGTCGTCTTGCTTGTTGAAGCTTTATTACTAAGTATGTGATCTATGCCTAATCTGAAGTCGTCTTCCCCATATGGAAATAGTAAGGGATATTGCAATGCAAGATATGAAGGATGCAACTTAGAGATTCGTTTCAATGTCCCGTTTTGTGACTCGAGTATGATGTCTCTTTGATCAATTGCGTCAGTTATGTCTCCCACAATTAGAGCTGCAATCTCGGAAGCTGTAGGGAGATTATAGGGGCGTCCGTCTGTCTGTCTACGACCAACAAGTCGAAGTTTAACCTCCCGAAAGTCACCAGACTGATAACGATCTCTAGCCGTTCGAAAACTTTTTGCCAAACGGTTGTGTTGGTCAATCATCCCTTGTAGTAGAGCTATCAAATCATCGCTAAATTGTTCAGGGCTTCTCGATCTGAAATAGAAACACAAACACTGGGACAATTAGTTGTTCGCATAGGCGGTTTAACAGACATCATAAATTAACCATGCACATCAATAAAACTAACAATGTAAGTACTATAAATTTAAAAGGCACACCTTACAACATTTTTACTATTGTTTATCTCTTCTTCGGTATCAAATATGTAAAGTTGGCAGAACTTAGGTCGTGTTGTTTCAGACGGTAACAAACTGCCTATCAAGTGGACATTTTGACCGCCCATTTTAAAATAATAAGGTCCCCGACCTTGATTTACTGATGTATCAATTCTACCTCCCATGGATGTAAAGGAAAACATCATATTGTATGATCGGATATTCTCAATAAAATGTTTGCTTAGAGGATGTTTATTACTTAGAAGTTCCCAGAGTAACCGGGGAGGGTCTTTCAATTTAGGAAGTTGCACTTTTCCTTTCATACAACACATTGAGAATTCTAGATCACTTGACCTTTTGTTCTTCCTTGCCCTTTCTTCATACCACATTTGTGCTTCACAATATTCACATTCATATGTTGGGTCGCCAATATCCCAGTAATCTGAGTGGTGCACTGTACAGTTGGGTTTATAACAACTTTAAAATCATATGAATGATAAAATCATATACTATGAACGCAGTAAAATTTTGATAAAATAATATACTATGCTCTTTTATATGTTGATCATGCACTGATAAAATGTGTGAGTACCTTCAGCAGCTTCTTCAGATTCAAAATCTTCAACATCTTCAACTGTAGCACTGATGTTTCTAGCAAGTGATTGTAACACAGATGTTCTTTGGTGGGAAGATGACTTTCTTTTTATAGTCCTGCTTTCTTGTCCTGTTGATATTGCACTCCAAGGGCTTTGACGCCTATTTTATTCATTGGTATCTATATTACAGAAATCTTGTCATGCTAATATGTATGAAATGGCATATCTTATGATAATTCCTCAAATAACAAATAACAAAGTCAACTTAAAGAGTTAAAATAATTTATAATCTGAAATCGTGGATTACATTACCATTGTGTGATCGGATTTTAAGTGTCGGACTTGTAGTATTAACATATGTGGGTGTTATATCTGACCCCAGTGATATTCTATTTTGTCTTTCCAGGTCGGCGATATATACGGATTGTTCCGAATTCTTTGCAGACGCCAAGTCACCTGTAAGGAAACTGTTATTTCATATATTTCAATTTGATATAACTAATACTTACAAAATTATAGTTAAGGAAAACTTACTTGTAGAAGTGTCGATTTGAAGGGAATTGTAGTTGTTGGACGTGCCTTTACGGTGATAATTTAACACGTGAGGTGTGAAATAAGAGCTCCTATCTAATAATTACATGTAATGACAATTGTTAGATTGATTGGTGTACATGCACTACAAAATAGTAAATTGATATTTTTAAGAATTACAGACCGTGTATATCATTTTTCATTTGTGTGTATGAATCGCAAATAAAGATTGAGTAGTTCACAACGAAAATCTCTTATTTGAATTTTATACTATGTACCTCTGGTAATGCAGGATATCGGAGTCGGAGTCGGGGTGGCATTGATGTCATAGTCATTCGTTTCGTAATGGCTGGACTTATTAGCAGATAAGATCATTTTTCCCTTTTTCTGGCTACATTTTCACGACCATATAATGATGTGGCTGAAGGCAATGAACCACAATTATTGAAATGACGTTGTTCTCATGATTTAAAATAACAACATATACCTATCCATTAATTAGTTTGTTTGAAGAATTTTCCCCTAATTGATATTCATATTACATACCTCCGTTGATGTTGATGTCGGATGCCGGAGTCGTAGTTGCATTGAAGTTGTACTCTACCGTTTCATGGTGGCTGGATTTCTTAGCAGATAAGATCAATTTTCTCTTTTGTCTTGACACATTTCCATTTACTCGACCATATAAAATGGCTTAATTAAATTAACCATGTCAGTAACGAAGTTTTTCACATGGAATAAAA
Organism: Silene noctiflora; assembly: GCA_009801015.1. Taxonomy (NCBI): domain Eukaryota; kingdom Viridiplantae; phylum Streptophyta; class Magnoliopsida; order Caryophyllales; family Caryophyllaceae; genus Silene; species Silene noctiflora. Next base: position 138,816 of record VHZZ01001553.1, on the reverse strand, counting down.
TAGAAACAAAATACACCTTACCATTACTCAGTTGGTTTGAAGTGTGCCACATTGATTGTGATCTTGTTGGAGGGGTTTCCAGGTAATAATGATAATAAACTGACTGGATATTTTCTCGAGAAGTTAATAAAGAAATGAGCTATAGCAGATGATATTCTAAATACTATATAAGTTAAATGTGTTATAATAACTTTACCATTAGTAATGTCACGGAGAGGAGAGCGGTTAGTCATTGGCAAGGATTGAGATGGTTGCGTATGTTGTTCTACGAGTTGATCCTTGCTATCTAATATATTGACAGTGTATTTCTATACATTTTGATGTAGGTATGCAACGTTTTAAAGATATTCATGATCGTATGTTGTACCTTTTATATTAAGCTGTTGTTTGCCTAATTTTTTCTTCGGTTGAGCAGGTGTCTACAGCGTGGTTGCATCTGCATTCATTTGTGAAGATTCACTTTGACACACTTCTCTTATGGAGATATCTGGACCTATTATCACATAAAAATCAAGTAAGTAAATTTTACCTAATCAAGCAATTTAGATATGTACTGCGGTTTCTAATGAATTAATAAAAGAAGTTAACTTTGTCTTTAAACCAATAGTAAAAATACATCACAAGTTTATATACTGTTGGTGCAGGGTACCGATCGTGAGATTGCGTTGTGGCCATTTTCAGGAAATCTACGTTTCCGTGCTCACTTCTCATATATGATCATTTTTCTCTTTCTCCTTGCAAATTCCCCAAATAATCGGCCACATATTATAGCTCATATAAATAGATTTTTAAGTGTAAGTAATTGAAACGTCTTCTATATAGGTGAAATGTACTTATGGTATGACCACAGTCAATTGAATAATTATTAGAACGGGCATACCATTTGTAAGGTGCGTAAAGGGAGAATTAAACTGTAACTGCTCTCCTGATTCAATTGTATCTGTATTCAACAAAGAATTAGCAGCGTTTTCATAAGACTAATTAAAAGACCGAAGAAACATCACGGATCCTAAGAATTTGATGATTGTCAATGTACCTTCATGTATTTGATTTTTGTCGATTTTCGTTCGTCGTTGTGCAGAAGATCGCTGCAAATTGGAACTACTGGAACTCATATGACACTTATTTTAAAGCTAATTGATTCAGGTAACTTATTCTTAGATGTTCAGTATTTGTTCGTGCTTACGTGTATATATATGCGTGTACATAAAATTGAAATGTTGAAATTTGAAAAATGGCGCCATGTTTCAAAGATTTTAATTGTTCAAATATTTAGTTTCAGGAACTTTAGAAGTTTAGCTTGAAATGAAAATGTTTTGGCGTCATAATAATGGCTCAAATTTTCAAAGATTTGATTGCTGAAAATTGAAACATGGCGCCATGTTCCAAATATATCAATTGTTCAAACATTTTATTGAAATCCTGAAAAATTGAAAGATGGCACCAAGTTTCCAACATTTTAATGGTTCCTGTATTTAGACTGAGTTACTTTAGAATTTTTTCCTGAAATGAAAATACTTTGGCATATTAGTTAATGACTCGATTTTTCAAACATTTTATTGAAATGCTGAAATTTGAAAATGCCGAAGTGTTTCCAACATTTCAATAGTTCATGTATTTAGACTAAGTTACTTTAGAATTTTTTCCCGAAATGAAAACATTTTGGCATATTAGTTAATGGTTCAATTTTTTAAACATTTTATTGAAATGCTGAAATTTGATAATGTCGTCGTGTTTTCAACATCTCAATATTTCATGTATTTAGATTAAGTTGATTTAGAATTTTTTTCAAACATTCAACAGGTTTATTCAAATTCTTTTTTTGCACAACTTTCAATAGTTTGAGTAATATTTTGACGTTTATAGCAACAAATGTTATCTTATTCTGATATATTAGTAATGGCGCCTATTTTGAAATCTTTTCACTGATTCAAATAAACCTCTTAGTTACTTTGGCATAGTAGTTAATATTTCATTAGTTTGACGAATTTTTGGAGGTTTAGTATGAGTCTTCCATATAATCTCGTATATGAGTAATGACACCTTGCTCAAACTTTTCAATGTTTCAAATATGATAAGGAGTATTTAGAAGTTTGGCCTAAATTGCAGCTTTAAGTGTATATTGCCACCTACTAATCAAAGTGACACAAAAATAATAAATGACACGAATGAAATTGAAGTGTAACTATATGTTTGATGCAAAAACTAAAAATACTGGTAAAATTTCATAAATTCAATTAAGCAGAATAGTAATTGTCTCAAACATAAGCCCAAAAATTGTCTCATACATAAGCGCAAAAACTACTGAGTAATAAATCCCAAATTATTTGATTCAGCTGAAAAACATCAAACTAATAATCTGACGGAGAACATAATGTTTTTCTCTTTCACTCGTCTCATTCTAAACCTTCTCTACTTTGACTTTGACATGCCTTTTGGTGGTTGAGAGCTGGTCTGACAATGAGATCTCATCATCACTGTCCTCGCCAGTTATGTCTTCTATGACCCTAGAAAGTGGACGCTTCAGCGGCGGTGTTGCTTCAACAGCAGCAGCTTGATCATTGTCAAATCCAATGCCTCCATCTATGGCCTGCATTTGGATGGAAAAAGATAAATATAAGGTACAATATGTAGATGTAGAAGTAAATGTTATAAAGTAGACACATAAGAGATTACACTTGATTGTATAGTTGTCTGGTTTTACCTTGTCTGCCATAATAGCCATATTAAGGCCTGAGTCATGCTCAAGTTGATCTTCCTTCAATTTTGCATAAGCATCCTTCCATCGGGAAATTATATGCTTATCATATGTCATGTTGGCTACTGTGTAGGAAGTACTATTGCCATCTAGGTTCCATTTACGGGATACCTCCAACTTGAAAACGAACTCCCGACCAATGAAGGCTTCAAGTTCTTTAGGTACGTCTTCTCTCTAAGAGTTTTAAATACACAAACCAAATAAATAGTTAAGTCGTCAATATTTTTTTCTTAAAATCTAAATTGGGTGACAAATTTTGATAGTTAATGTTACCTGGTCTTGTCTATCCAATATTTCAGAGGCAGTCATCCTAATCTCTTTAGAGATATGTGTCTTAAACATTGTGACTTTAGCGGAAGTACCACTTAAGTCTTTCACGACGAACTTGGTTTGGAACCTACAATTATCATCAAAATAGTTGTGTAAGAAAAAAATTGAATGATACTAATGAATGATACTGTTTTGAGTTAGTTATTAATTTAGTTGTCTTATACCTGGGTATGATTTTATTGGGCTTATCTCCCAAGCATTTTTCTTTACATTCTAGCTTGTCATCTTCACCCTTCGTCGCTCCCTTAAAACAGTTTTTACATGAAAAGTAATACCAATTTCCCTCGAGGTCGATATTTTTTATTGTAGCCAACATCACCCAATATCCAGCTTGAAAAAATTTAGCAAATGTGGATGTGTGAATGATATTGAAGTGTTAATAAGCTTCTAACTAAAAAACATACATGAATGCTATTAACTACCTTGCCAGATTTAACTATCTCTAATATAGTCCTGATCTGATATGGCTTTATTAAATCATAAGCCTCATTGGATAGCTCAGATATTCTTGACTCAGATGTAACTGGTAGATCACGGTTCCTGATAGGGTAGCCAATATGAGAGTCTAATTAACAGCATGATTTTTAGCACATAGAATGGACACTGACCTTTCGCGATATTCCTCAACTTCTGGAATCTCCTTGTTAAAACCAATATGTGTTGCGTACCTAGTAGTGGTTATTCTAACCTCACCTGCCAATTTAATTTTAATTTAGTTTTGTCTCAATTTGTATATGTAAATTACATGTTATAAACCAAAGTTGAAAATAATACTCTTTTGTGGTACCATTATAAGTTGTACGCTGAACATTTTGCATGATGCAAATCATTGTCTCAGAGGTGTGCCAATCTTCCACGAATGAAAACTCATCGGTATAGTCTCCCCAGACAGAGCATTTCAACACGGTTTTGCTGAATTTATAAGGTTGAAATGTAGTAGATTATAGAATAATAATATAACATAAGAATTAAAAATTATCCTAAAGGAAGGTATGTGTACTTATTTGAGATCGGTTAATTCAACCGTCCTCAGCTTTTCCCCTTTGTTCTTGGACAATGTTACCTTTGAACACTCGGTTAACTCTCCAATAACATCTGTTATATTTCAGTTATATGTAATGAGTTAGAATTATAATTATTTGATATTAATATAAATGAGTATGTTTATAGTTCATACCTATGTAGTGGCGATCTGTAACATTCTTGTCCAAAATATCTTGGAACTTCATAAATCGAAAACCATGATCTAAAATGGTTGGGGTACGTGATTCTTCAACGCGTGTTATGAAGCTAAAGTATAAACGATGTTTGTGGTATATAGATACCCGACTAACATCTGAACCTGTGTTCTCTGAAACCTCCATATTGGTAAAGTTGTATTCATTTCCTTCCTCAACGGATTTCTGAAACTTTCTAATTAGTCCTCTGCGTATTGTAGCCTGGATGACGTTGGACTTTAATGAAAGGAAAAAAGTGTCAGGTTTATCAATACAACGTACGTTAGTTTCGAAAATAAGAGTATGGATTCGAAAATGAATTCATTAATTTATTATATGAATAAGTACAAACCTCATCATCCATTAAAATCAAATCAATTGCGAATAATGCAAATTTTTTGCTATATAAATCAGGGCGTTCCCATTTGCGGATGACCTTAGCGCGAACATTGATGTACTCGTCCTCGACATTGATTTTGTTGAATTTGGTGATCGACATGCTTTGAGCCATGGTAGAGAAAGGAAAAGTGAAAAGTTAAGTTAAGTTTAGTTTTAGTTTTGGATTGGATGAACGAACGGTGGTAAAAAAGAATCATATATTATGGTTATTTATATAAAAATTTATACTGTATTTAATGAGTTGTACATTATCATTATCATAATTATCATTATCATAATAATAATTCCGGTCAATTATAATGGGATTTACACTATATACAAATCATATATTATATTAGCGAATGTTGCCTAAATTAACGAATGATCTTTTATTGAAATACCGTAAATTATCATAATTATAATTCCGGTCAATTATAATGGTCGGAGTTACAATATATACAAATCATATATTATATTAGCGAATGTTGCCTAAATTAACGAATGATCTTTTATTGATTCACTTAATCTTGTCTAAATTAACGAATATATAAATTTGGATCATTTTTGGTAACAAATAAAATCTCACGGAATTCTTATGGCTGATGATAAACGTCGCAATTCGCAAATCAAAATTATAAACGTGGCAATTTCATATCTTACGCCATATAATCCTATAAGGAAGTCAATGGTAGTCAATAATCATGATTTATGAAAAGATTTGTTTTCCTATTTTCAAATTAATTGATGCACAATTTGACTTGATTTTTTAAAAATATTTTATCTTAATTAGGTGAATATTCAAAAATATTTGACGGTAAGTAGTATATTTAGGTGAATATTTGAAAACATATTGTTTCCTTATTTTCACATTGTTTGTTTAAAATTTTGTATTGGAGAATCTTTGAATGCATTACTTACACTTCTGTGATTTCTGGAAATTTATTCAATTACGGAATTTATTAATATATGATGATGGTATCAATTAATATATGATGATTATTCAGTCAATTGATTGATTATGGCTTTTTTTTTTTTTTTAAATTTACGGAATTTAGAAATCCAATAAATGACACGTGGTGCATGAATAGGTCGTTGACAAGTGGCGCATGAATAGGCTGATGGCTTCAGCTTTAATATAATATATGATATGATGGGGGTGTTACAATGACCACAACTATAAGATCAATTCGAGGCAAAGAATCCTCCCTCACCACCAATTCTTGCTGATGCACTTGTGCCATCTTCACCACTTTAGGTTGTTGTACAGGAGCAGCAACCTTAGGCCTCCATTGCTGCTCTACTGTTGCCTTTTTCCTCTCTACTTTACCGGTCTTGCAAACAACAGACTCATACCCAATCCCTTTACACTTTGAACAAATCACATGCTTCTATTCATAATAGACAACTTGTTTCTAAACAATGTCATTCTCATCAATGAAATCAATAATCTCTGGGAATTGATGTCCCAATTTTACCTCCACCATATAGCGCGCATATCCTAGGAACTCTCTATCCTGTGTAGCCTTATCACACATAATAGGAGTTCCAATGAAGCCAACAATCTTGGGTAACGCTTTCCCTTAATATTTGAGTTCTAAATCGTAAAAACGCACCTAGATTGGCACCACATCAGGTTTATCCTTCACAAGTTTAGTGTTAGGTTGCCAGTCCTTGATAATAAAGGGTTTACTATCAAAGAGAAGCAGACTTGATTGTAGTAGCAATTCCTTATCCTCCTTCTTAGCAAAACGAATTAGGCATATTCCATTCGACTGAAACGATGCTTTATCAATTGAGAGATCCTTCATAGGAGTGTAACCGAGCCGATTTGAGCTCGAGCTTGGGTGAGCTTGGAATCGGCTCGGAATTTTGCGAGCTTAAAAATTCAAAGCTTAGAATTGGCTCGGATTAAGCTCGAGATCAATTCGAGCTCGATTCGAGCTCCATTAAATCATTATTTTCTATATATTTTTTAACTTTTAAATCAAATTAGAAAGAAATATATTATTAGAAAAATGTAAATATAAAATACTTATCAAGTATAATAAAATTAAAATTATGCATGCTAAATTAACATTTTATTAAGAATAAAAACATTTGTCAAGTATCAAAATTAACTAATAATAAAAAATAAATGAGCCTAAATGAGCTGCCGATCTGAGCTCTACTAAGCTCAGAATCGGCTCGGCTTTTATCCACCTCGGCTCGGAATCAGTTTTGACCGATTTTGAGCCGAGCTTTGACCGAGCTGATTCTGAGGGCTCTGCGAGCCAGCTCAGATCATTCACACCCCTAATCCTTCCAAATTCTGCTCACAAACCCCCTATCACCTGACCAGGAGGGTTAGCTCTGAGAACATAGCAATAAATTGAAGAAGCCCATAAATCTAACTCTCATTGAATATCTGTTGTATCAATTTTCAGTTTAGGAACCATACTAGTACTTGTACTTGCAGATCTGCTATTCTTCTTGCCAACAACCTGCCAACCCTCATCGTCAATGGATTTATCTTCCAATATTACATTCAACTCTTTATTTAGATTAAAGGCCCTAAGTTCCCGCAGTTTTAGAACTCTCAGCCTCACGTACTTGTTCAATCGTTTCACTCAATTCTTTACTATTTGGCTTATTAGTACTATTCTTTGATTTATTAATCGATGAATTACTATTTTTGTGTTTTTGCGAAGTACTATTCTTACGTGCGATCCTTCTTCCTCTCGCCATTGCTGAGATTTAGATGAATCGTCTTTCACTTTCAGGTTTTTCTCTCCTTAATCATTTATGTATTTCCTTTTCATTTATTAACTTACTGTTTATTTTTTCTTCATTTATGAGCGCATTAATTTAATTTTTTTTAGGGAAAACTTAATTTTTCTCTCATGTTCATGAAACAGATAAAATGAAACTTATTTGCATAGAATGTCACATATGATTCGGAGTTTATAAAATGTTGCCATGTACACTCAATTATGGCTTTTTAATTATTTTAATAAATTTATAGATTAGTGCCACGTCACAATAAAAATATGCCATGTAACAATAATATTGAATATTTAAGTACCATTTTAATTAGACTGTATAAATGTTTATTTGATTCATGTTAATTGTAATGATTAGTCTTTAACATCAAAATATTCAGTTTATTTTGTCGTGACCTAAACCAATCTGTCTTTAACCGAATTGGAGCGAACGAACCAAAGGCCGAAACTTAAAAAAAATGAGGATTGATGGCGAACCTAAATAAATTCCGTCTAGGTTTGGTACGGTCCATTTTATCGTCCGAACCTACTTTGGTCACCCTATTCAGTATTCACAGCATGTCTCGAGTCACTCTGGAGAAGTAAAAAATTAGAAAATAGAGCAAAGTGACAACCTGTGGAGGAAACCCTTTGCTAAACCCTAATTTAGCCTCCTCCTTCCCCTCCTTCCCTCTTCTTCCCCTCTGCTAATTCTGCAACTCTCATAGAATGAAGATAACTAAGGAAAAACGGAAGACCAAGGAAATGAAGAATCAGGAACTTACCTCCGATGAAAATATCGCCGATACTTTGAATAATATTACCCTCGATGAACAACTACCTCTAATCACCGTAAGTTACCACTATTGATTCTCCATTGTATTTCCTTTTCAATTGCAAATGTTTTTGATTTATATTTATATTCTTCTGCTCTATTATTTTTTCAGGAAACAGTGAGCTCAAAAAAGGATAGGAGCAAGAAGAAGGAAAAGAGAAGGCGGAACACGATTACAGTTCCTACTAACGACGATGAGGATGGCGTTCCGAATTCAGTGAGTCTTTAAGTTTTATATTTCCCACTCCGTCCCGATTATTTGTTTACTTTTTTTTTTTTTTTTTTTTTTTTTTTTTTTTTTTTTGGCACGGAGGCAGAAGGTTATGTTGTCTAATTCGAGGTTTTGCCCTTGTAATGTGTAGGAGAATGAGACCGAGCCTGAACAAACCGGACCGAGTTTGACTGATACCGAGGTCCATGGTAATTTCCCCAATTCCTTGTCAATGTATATTATCGGCTTCCTTAATTTTTAATAAGGGATGCTTTGCCTTTATTTGATTAAGATGAGGTATTTATTGATGCAGACGATAAGTCGACTGAAGGTGGTGAGGGAGGGCATCGGGGAGATGGTGTGAGTATGAGTGGCGGTGACGATAGTGATAGTGACTTCTATCATTCTGTTCAAGAGAGCGACTCATCTGAGGACGAGGTCTTGAAACCATCACTTTTAAGCAATTTGAGTTGGGTGTAATGTTCCCCACTTTTTTTTTTGAATTGAATTGAGCTTTATATTTTTAGGTTGGACCTCGGAATACTGTTGGAGCCGTTCCTTTGGAGTTTTACAAAGACGAGGGACATATTGGATACGATTTGTCTGGTAAGAAGCTCAAGAAGAAGGAACGCAAAGATAAACTTGATAGGTTTCTTACTAGTGCTGATGACAAGAAAGCCTGGTATATTGAATCAAATCCCTCTATGCAGTTATTTTGGAAGTGTTTTTTAGCTATTTATTATTCTGCACGGAGTTAGAACTTCCAAGCAAAATGTTTGTCATTAGGAAATTAAGCACGTGAGTGCTACCTTGTTGTGATTATTATATCTCTATTTTTATTTCTTATGTGAATTTGCTTTGCTTACGAGTTCTCATGCCTTAGGTGAGTATATTACAATACTTTGTAAAGTAAATTGCGTCTTTTTGTTTCACTATTTTGAAGTGCTACACTTGAGCCATTGTAGTGTGTTTATTTCTTCTATTTACATGCTTTGTTTATGTAGGCGTAAGCTCATGGATTATTACAATGATGAAGAGGTTATAATGACTAAACCTGAGCTTCAGTTGCTTCTACGTATGGTGCGAGGGGGAACCGTACATGATGATGTGGATCCCTATCCGGTAATTAGCTGGATCACTTGTATCTTTATATATGGCACTTCAGTTTTTATGTTAGCCTTTGTATGGAGAGTTTTAGTAAGAATGATCTCATGATCCTTATAGTAGTGTGCTTTCGATGCAGGATTCTGTCGATTGGTTTAAATGGGAAGGTAAAGGTCATCCGTTGTCGAATGCACCAGAGCCAAAGAGACGATTTATTCCCTCTAAATGGGAGAGTAAACAGGTCAGCACTCTTATTTGATTACGTATATTAGGTGGACAATGGTTGTACTGCTGACATCAATCAGATTCATCAGCGAGTGTTTTGCATCCCTTCGTATTGACCTTTTATGGATGATCAGTATTCTGTTATCTATATTAAGGTCGAACTAACAAATTCATATGACATTTATACACTTGTTTTTGAGAATGGAGGCTCATTTGCACACAAAAATGCAAACTGTCAAGACTCTTATAGAGTGGCTCATTGAACTGAGATAGACAACAATGTTTTTTGTGAACGATGAAGGGGAAAGCAATTGTAGATTGTGAACCTATCTATACTATATGAATTAGGGTGTTTTTTTGTTTAAATGAATACGAAATGTTGGTTATAGATGCCACAAATCCTTTTTATCTTCACTTCCAACGCGAGCTTTTTCAGTTGCCGGGCTTGTTTAAGTGAGAAATTCGACAAAGTGTTTATGAAAGATGGAAAGGTAACCTTTTAGATGGAATTATATATTGCAAACATATCAATAAATGTCATTTAGCTTTTCTTACAATAGATTAGAAATTGTGGTTAGAGATGGCACAAAAATCCTTTCTACTTTACCTTCAATGGGAGTACTGTCAAGTTTTTATCAGTTTTATACAATTCAATTTTAAATATAGTACTTCAACAAATTTCACCCCGGTATCGCTGCAAATATTGATGAAAAGCTCACAAATATGCATATTAGTTGATTGTTGAGCCAGTTGTTTAAGCTTATGAATATAATGTAACAACAAAATAGCTGCAGTTTCATACTCTGTAAATCATTCGAGGTTGGTCTCCCATTGTCCATTATATTCATTATGCTATAAATGAAAGCTTATATTAATGCTACGATCAATTGGCATTGTCCTGTAAACTCACAGATTACTAAGTTGGTGCGTGCGATCCGAGATGGGAGAATCAAATTTGATGAACCCAAGGAAGAGCAACATTTATATGACTTATGGGATGATAATCCCGCCTCATTTGAAAAGACAAAGGGATTGTCATTTATCCCTCCGCCAAAACAAAAACTGCCTGGTATATTGTACTTCCTCTGTCATGTTCTTCCCGTATCCTCTTTTAAGACGTAATGCTATATTCTTCCTGTTTCTTTGCTTTTCATTTTAGGCGAATTTTCTCTATCAAATTGCCCTTACTGCCCCTATATGATAACAGAAAATACCATTATTTATCCAAATTGAAACACCATAATTCATTAAAACATAAACATAACCTAATTAATGATTACAGTACAAGTGTGCAACCCTAAAGTGTCCCTACCATTAGCCATCCCTCTCACCTCTATCAACCAGACTAACCATTAGCCACCCCTCCTACCATTTACAAGCTTCTCCCTCCCACTGCCATTCTTTTCACCACCGCCCGCGCCAACCTCAGCCACTTTGTCCCCCTTGTCCTTCCTTCGCTGATCTACTATCCTAGGCCGGCATAAACTACTTTCTAGCTTCACTGCCCCATATCACCCCTACCTGTCTTCCTCCATCAGTTTGTGCCCTCCCAATCACAACCCACCTGGCCATGAACTCATTTTCACAACTTGTCAGTCTTGACGACGATTGTCGTGCGAGAAATTAGAGGTGGATATGGTGGTGGTGGAAAGTAGGCATGTAGGCATGTTGGTGATGGGTGATAAGGTTGCAGGGTAGTAGTGGACTAGTGGGTGGTGGGTGGTGGGTGGTGGGTGGTGGGTGGTGGGTGGTGGGGTTTGAGTGTTAAGATGGCTGGGATCAGATCTTAAGTATGCTGGGTTTACTGTTATTTACTCGACTTTTTTTGTAGTTATATTATATTCCTTCCTAAAAACCGTGCAAAATAGTAACAGGAAGAACACTCAATTACGGAGGGAGTACCCTTTTTGTGCGCGTCTTTGTATCCCGCAGATTTTTAATACTGGAACCAGAACTGACATGCTCTGCATTTAGGGCATGAGGAATCTTACAATCCATCACTAGAATTCATTCCAGCTCAAGAAGAGATTGATTCGTTTGGGTTAATGTATGAGGAAGACAGACCTAAATTTATTCCCAGGAGGTATGTCCGATGTTTAAATACATATCATCTGTCCTATTCTTCTGCAGTGTTTTTTTTTTCCATACTATTAATAGCTGGTATTCTTTCTTTATTTTGATTTCATTAGGTTTTATTCTTTGAGAAGTATTCCGGCTTATGATAAAGCTCTTGTGGAACGCATGGAGCGTTGCTTGGACCTGTATATGTGCCCTAGAGTTCGGAGGCAGCGCGTAAGTTTCTGCATTTATAGGCGTGCCTATGTAGCTACTTTTGCATATATTTGGAAAAACTAAAATTTTAATAATAATGTCATTTGATTTGATCCAGCTTAATATTGACCCTGAGACCTTGAAGAAAAAAGACCTGCCAAAGGCCAAGGACCTTAAACCTTATCCGTCGGTATGCTATATTGAGTACAAGGGTCACAGTGGTGCAGTTGTGTCGATTTCACCTGAGACTTCTGGGCAGTGGATTGCTTCAGGTTGGCATACTACTATGAAGCCTAAACTTTATTTATTGATTTGACCTATGCTTTGATAACCAATGAACTTGAACTCCTGTGTCTGTCTGTCTTTTTTGAAGGTTCAAGTGACGGGACTGTGCGAGTTTGGGAAGTTGCAACGGGAAGATGTATTCGTACTTGGGAGTTTGATCATCCTATCAAGCATGTTGCATGGAATCCTTCACCACAGCTTCTAATCCTGGCAGTATCCGTGTATGATTAACTTTCTTGTCTGTTCTTTTGCTTCCTATTTGACAAGCTCCAGAGTGTAATGACCGTCATTCTTTCCTTAAAATATTAGGGGGCCAGATGTATTTATTTTCGATACAAGACTGGGGAGTGATGAAGATCAGAAGAACATCAAAGATCTCTTTCATTTTGGAAAACTCAATTCTGAAAATGAATCGGGTTAGTCATTGAACTTTGTTATTACACCGTTATTAGTCCTGGTTTTGTTCTGCTGCGAATGAGCAGTTATTTTTCTTCTTAACACCGTTTCTTGTGAGGATACCTTTTAGACAACTTCAAGAATTATTCTGGAGAATATTTATGTTGTTTGCATTACTTCAGCCATCCCCGTCCTTTTCAAAAGGGATACCATTTTTGCTTTGCAAGTGGTAATGCTGCATATTTTACTGATTTCAGCCGCCAGCTCCTGTGACATCCTCTTTGGGCTCTGCTCGATGTCAGTGCTATGCAGTTCGGTTTTATATATTTTACATGTTCAATATGTGTAGGTAAGACAGCCATTGTGAGCTGGTTTCCTGATGATAAGCATGGAGGTGTAAGACTAAATCATTTTAAGGTACAGTTCTGTAACCTTGCCTTTCTACCTGTGTTGTTTGATTGTGTCCATTCACTGGAAATTTTGTTATCAGAAAGTGGTTCAGTCAGGTTGTAACATACTGTTTTTGTATTTTGCAGACTGTGTCATCAGTGGAATGGCATCGGAAAGGAGATTACTTCTCAACTGTGATGCCAGCTGATATCCTTTGCTTCTACATGTTATACTCATTCCCATTTTTATTTCTGCCTTGTCTCTCGTCACAGTGTGTATACCATTATGATTAGTAATCCCTCAGACTTGCTGTGTTTGCCTAATTGTTTTTCACAGCTTCCAGAATTATCGTGACTCACCTTTTCTCTCATTATACAACAACATTACCCCTGTGTCTCAATGGCTCCCGCAAATTGTGGGGTAAGGGGGGCTGAATGTACACAACCTTACCCTTGTGTTAGCCACACAAAGATGCTGTTTCCGAATGACCCAAGATGAAAATTGCGTCGAGAACTGCATCAAAGGGCCACTACTGAGCAAGAAGCTCAGCCACTTTTAGTGAGCCATTTTGATTTATTCCATCAAAAACGATAGGAGGTTTTAACAGTCTTCAATGTTAATCTTGACTACTATCCTTCGTCGACTCGTTGTACGATAAAAATTTATTAAAATGTTGGCATATGAATCCGTTATTCAAAGACAAATCTAACCATTTCCCCCATTTTTATGTTATGTTCCCAGTTCCCACTCAAATTATGTAGGGAAATTTTATAAGTGGGAAGTAAACATACAAAATGGCGGGAGAGTTTGTATGTAAATTTACGTTATTAATGATCAAAGATTTTGAAATTTGACCTCCTAAAAGGTTCTTATACGAACATTGTGGGATGGAGTATTGATTATGTCATTTATTGTTGTATATGTGGTGCATGATTAATTATTAGTTATTTAATTGTGTGCATCCCCTTCAAATTTCATGCTTCTATTCTTATGCAAGTTTGGTATCATAGGTAGTGTTCACACCATGTTTTCCATTTGAACTCTGTTATGATCTAACTTGCTTTTGCTTGAAGCTAGTCTTTGAATGGGAAGCTTTTTTCATTTATCATGCTGTAGTAGTGACCAAGTTGGTTGCGATTCATCTTGAATTCTTGACACATAACATTTTTTATTCTTCTGCATTCCCTTGACTGATTTTCACGAGAAACACGAGGGGTGGTGTTACACCAGCTGTCCAAGAAAGTCAGTAAAAAAGCCGAGTTTAAGCTGCATGGGCTTCCAGTAGCCACAGCGTTCCATCCAACTCGTTCTATTTTCTTCATCGCAACAAAGAAAAATGTCCGTGTATATGATTTAGTTAAGGAGAAATTCATCAAGAATCTCGATTCAAAAATGCGAGAAATTTCTTGCCTGGCTATCCATCCTGGCGGTAATTATTGTCTCTGCAGCACACATAGATAGATTAGTTATTTCAGCTTTTATAAATCATTCGTATTGTCTTTTTAGTCTCCAAGTGGTAGTTAATAGTGAGTGTATCTTAGTATATCTTGATTTTGTGCAGGTGACAATGTACTTGTTGGCAGCAGAGAGGGAAAATGGTGCTGGTTTGATATGGATCTCTCATCAGAACCTTATAAAAAATACAAGTATGTCTGTTTTTGGAAAATTGTTAAGATCTCTGCATGTTGTACCCGGGTCCTTTTTTCATGTCATTGTACAAGTAAATGCATACAAGGCATGGTCTATAAATAATTGTATATAAGCCCTTTTAAAGGTTTATAACTTCTTTTCTGCTTTCTATTTTTTTCTCCATTATTGAATGTTTTACCTGAAGACGTTTGACACGGTAACTACATTGACCTGATGTTTGTTTTTGTAATTTGCACAATACACTCAATACTTGCAGGAGTCACAGCAAAGATATCACAAATGTGGCCTTCCATCGATCTTATCCTCTATTTGCATCATGCTCTGAGGATGGTCAAGCATATGTTTACCATGGCATGGTTTATTCAGATCTAAACAAGGATCCTCTCATTGTTCCACTTATAAAATTCCTGGGGCATTCGAGTTCCAAAGGAAAAGGTTAGCACATGTCAATTTTCTTTCTTCGTTGTTTCTTGAACAAATTTCAAATCTTATCATTTGTTAGTTAAACTGCAGATTTGATGTCACGAAACTATGTGAAGAGAGAAACAGAGAACTAAAAATATTTCTAGTTCAATGAGCCTAAGTTTAGAAGTGCTTTTTTTTAAGACATCATATTCTAAATTGGGTTTTGGGTGATCATACAAAAATATAATCGTTCTTATCATTCGAAGCCAGTAATATCACCTTTATTCAAATATGAAATGTTGTAATTCCATGGGATGGTGGTCATCAAACTAATTGGTGTCTTGTGGGCCAAGGTTGTGGCAAAGGGTTGTGAATTTTGAAATTATCATCACTCAAAAAGTGAATGTATGGCGTCTATTAATTTCTGTTGTAATTGTACTTGCAGGAGTTCTGGACTGCAAGTTCCATCCAAGGCAACCTTGGTTGTTTACTGCTGGCGCTGATTCCATCGTTAAACTTTATTGTCACTAGGACCAATGGAAATTCTTGCACGCAATATATGATTTTGTGAGATTAGTAGGCGTTGGTATTTTTTCGTTTTTTGGGACAATCCACATGTATTACCAATTCCTTGATAATTACAATTTTCCTTTGAATTGTCTGCTTAAATTGATACCAGAGGAACTAATTCAAATGTGATTTTCCTTCACATACTGAAATGTTGTGTTTGGTAAAGGGGAAAAAAGGCCCCTTTCTGCGCGTCCATTTATAGAGGTAGAAATACCATTATCCGATTCATCATTATTTCAATTGGCGGTTGAGGTATTACTTATTTCCCCTCCCGAGAGGGAATAAAGGTGCTGAGCTATATACCGAGAAGCAAATGCAGGGTCGTGTACTTGTGTAGCATGCAACATGCTTACAATCTGCAGTCTATTCTGTAGCCTTGTATGTGTATGGCTGTATAGGCGAATGGGCTTAAGAGTAATAGACTGTAGCCTGTAAGCATGTAGGAGTTGATATATTGGGAGTATCCGACACAATTACTTGAGACCGTGTTTGGTGGAGGGAGTTGGAATCGAATGGAAAGAATTTGACCCGTTCTAGTCTTTTGTTGCGACTTTTTAGAATGAAGTTAGAAATTTGATGGATTTTAATTCACCCCAAGGCCTAAACACTTTTAATTCATTCCTCCGATATACCTCGTTCCATTCAATCGATTATGACCCTTTGAATAAAATGCCCCCTTAACGAAATTGATTTTATGTTTCTTACACAATGAATTATCTTATCCATCCTGAGATAAAATAGTCTTTTAACATGGTTGAGTACTCGAGTACATAACCTTTTGTTTTATAGTTAGGGATGTAATATAGCAGTGGTGAAATTAGGGAGACCAGAAGTTCTGGACCCAGGGATGAATTATTTTATCCTTGTGTATCTATGTCGTGTTTAGGCTAACTTTGCTAGGAAACATGTTTCTTGAATGTTTTCGACATGACGGTATCTTTGTACAAGGAGTTCCGTGATCACTAGCGCAATGTCCATGATATGGGTGATAATGAGCCGAGCCGAGCCCAAGCTTAGCTTTGCTCGGCTTGTGCTCATGAAACAAAACTCGATCTCGAGCTTACCCGATCTTGAAAAAATTGAGCTCATTACCATGCTCGCGAGCTTTAATTCGAGCTCAACCCGAGCCTATATATAATTGCTAAGTTATTGTTTTTTTTTGTCTTTCGATATTTTCAATAACAAAATTCGGATGTTATATATAAAATTATTATTGGGCAAATCAATACACACATTTGATATGGTTATACAAAGATATAAACATGATAAATATTTTTATAAAATAAAGTTAAGATATTATCTTATCACACACGTTCGAGGTGCTCGCTAGCTTATCGAGCCGAGTTGAGCCAGCGTTAGCTCGGTTTAACTGCGGAGGCTCGTCTGATTATCAATTTATCACCCCCTAGTCCATGGGCCATTGGATGGTTTTGTTGAAATGTGGATGAAGTTAATTTCCATGATAACTGAGGAAGACACGGAAATGAACTAAACTACTTTGATATGAATATTTATGCAGATGAAGATCTGAAAGTTTTGTATGGACGTTCAAGTTCTGAAGATTGTATTTATTTTTCATGACCCTTAAAAATCTTCAACACTTTCCTGAAATCCTATATTATTCCTAGAACTTGTTTAATCTGTGTAAAATAATTGGTCTAATTGGTATCTTAATTTCAATTCCAAAAGTTTCCATCAAGTATACATGTGTTCTTATTATAAAGTTCATCTGCAGCTTATAAAGTTGAACTTACATGTGTGATTACTACTTAGGAAAATTGGGACAATCAACTCTAATCATGTAAGTTGCTCCCAAGACTGGTGATATGCTTGAGGAAGCAGTATTTGGTTTCTGTATTCATCTGTGGTTGACGAAAAACAGCAAGATATTGCATGCTAAGGTATCTCCTGCACATCTCCACTCGTCTACTGGAAAATAATACTACTCTGTTAGAATTACATGCTTTTGTCTGGAATGGTTGCTTGCTGATCTAAAGATATGATACCTTGGTTGATTAATAAACCTTCATTCGCTTCCGATGTTCTTATGCATATAATGATACTAATAATGGCGAATTTATTTTTGGTAAAATGAGGTTCTTTGGGAAACTAATTGGCGTTTTAGGGTCGGTATCAAACTATTTGAGGACAATGAATTCACGTCAGCATTTTTATTTTTATTTTTCCTGATTTTACGTAAAGCCATTAGTTAAACCAACGGCTTTATCTTGTTTCCAACCATTGCCGAAGTTGCAACTCTTAATAGTGGAAAAAGGGCAAAGCCATGAGTCCATCTAGCTAGCGGCTTCACCCCTTCCTCTAGTGCCCCAATGAATATTCATTTCAACAAGGTAATGCCGCAAGTTTAAGTAGGGGGTTTTAACTCAAACTAGGAAAAACAAAAAAAAAACACGACAGGGACCTATTGGTACTAAATAGTTTGAAACCAAACCCAAGACTCCAATTAGTTTGTCAAATAACCCTATTTTGCCAAAAAAATTCAGTTATGGCTTGAGGTAAGTTTGATGAATCAGGGAATATGCCTGATAACCCAACACTCCAACTAGTTGTTGTTTCTACTACGTACAATACAATGGAGTAAGCATAGATGACCTTGTATGGCCTATGGGTTAGTGTTACAAATAGTATAATTGCTAAATTAGTAAATTTGCCTAATCCAAAGCATCTATAGCATGATACCCATAACGACCGGAGTAAATAATACGGAATAATGAAACAATACACAAATTATCCTTGGATGTGATTTCTCAAAACCGATTTAAATAATGATGAATAGGGAAGGTAATTGTGAGAAGTTACAAGTACGTTTTCGTCACAAGTAAGAATAACTGAAAATAAAAAATGACCCCGTAATTTAGCAAATCTTGATTAGGTGTCTATGTATGTAGTCGATCTCTACTCTAGTTCCATATCCTATGATGCTAGTTTGTGAAATGGGAGTATAATAATAGAGATTACAAAAGAACACTACGACCTCGTAACATTTGCTTTGATGAGAATTGTTTACTTCTTAGCCTAGTTTATTTATCGACTTTTGGTTGCCATTTATTAGTTGAATTATTCAGGTAGATTCAAGAATGACTGCATGCACTGTTATTATTCACTCATGAACCATTATATACTATTCCAGTCTAACTTGTGTGTATCTCAGCAGCTCTCCTTATCCAATTGGTCTCCTCTAACAAGGGTGAGTTAAATGGGTCAAATAACTACACCACTTGCCTAGATATGACAATTACTTTGTTAGTATTTTGGAACTATTTGGTCCTTCCTAAGTGATACGAGTTTGGCGGCGGAAATAACAAACAAGGATATATTCGACAAACTAKACCTATAGCTTGACGAATTACKAGACCAAGTCAARRCCTATTGACTTGAACCCAAGAACTAAGCTTCGAAACRCGTCTAGGCAAAGCTCGAAATAACAGGAATTGTGCTCGACAATTACAAGTAATTTGTTTAGAGAATTTTGTTCAAACAACTGGKGCCTTCCTTTATTGATAAACAAAGCCTTATATAGCCTTGACGAGACAAACGAAGAGACTCAAACAATCCTAGAATTTAACTAGCTAATTAAGACAATTAACTAATTAATCTAGGCCACTAATTACAACCTTCCACTACTCCAAAGTAAATAAGACAATACTAATTCCCCTCTTATTCATAAAACGTGCTGACAGGAGTACATATGTTTATTCCACCGTAACCATGCAAACGAACCGAGCCATCGAACCCAAACCAATGCCATCTTCAACACTCGAGCTTGCCCATGGACCTGGGACATCGACAACCGTATCATCCCTTCCTCCTTTAAAGGGAATTGACCTCAATTCGGCAAGACCGTCATCGTCGAGATAGGGAGAGAGATCCCCCACGTTGAAAGTAGCGTGGACGCCGTAATCTCCGGGAAGCTCAATTTTGTAAGCGTTATCATTAACCCGCTGAATCACTTTATACGGACCCTCGGCTCGAGGCATAAGTTTATTCTTCCGCTTACTCGGGAACCGCTTCTTCCGCAAATTCACCCACACCAAATCTCCTTCTTTGAACACGTGAGGCCTCCGATGCTTATTAGACTTCCGCTGATACACAGTATTAACATGCTCAATTCGATCCCGAACTTGCTGATGCAATTTCATCATAGACTTCAGCTTGGCCTCGGCATCCTTATGGACTAACTCGTCCTTTGAAAATGGAACTAGATCAAGTGGCATGTACGGGTTAATACCGTATACCACCTCAAATGGAGAATGCCCGTTGCATAGGTAGGTGAGCGATTATACGCAAATTCGGCATGCGCGAGCTTAATGTCCCAATCCTTTTGAGTACGGCTAACCAAATCACGCAACAATACCCCCAAAGTTCGATTAGTAACTTCCGTTTGCTCATCCGTTTGAGGATGATGAGATGTGCTAAACAAAAGTTTGGTACCCACCTTTCTCCATAGTGTATTCCAAAAATAACTCAAAAATTTCGAATCACGATCCGATACAATCGTCTTAGGAATACCATGGAGACGAACAACTTCCCGAAAATACAAGTCCGCCACATTACTAGCGTCATCAGTTTTATGACACGCCACAAAATGAGCCATTTTGGAGAATCTATCCACCACTACTAGTATCGAGTCCCTACCTCGTTGAGTGCGGGGAAGTGCCACGATGAAGTCCATGGACACGTCTTCCCAAGGGTGCATAGGGACTGGCAGCGGAGTGTAAAGGCCCGGCTTATAAGAACTTTTCGCCATTTTGCAAGTCACACACTTCGCTATCATGCTTGTTACATCCCCGAGCAATTTTGGCCAAAAGAAGTGCTCCCTTAATACGTCGACTGTTTTCTCAACTCCAAAATGTCCGGCTAAACCACCACCATGAGCCTCTCGAATCAACAACTCCCGAATCGGATGCCTTTGGTACACAAAGACGATTTCCCTTAAAAAGAAAGCCGTCTTGAATTAAAAACTCACCATGAACACCGGATTAGCACTTATCAAATAATTCCCCAAAGTCCTTATCATTAATATAACAGGACTTCAAGACTTCGAAGCCTAGCAAACGAGCTTCCAACACGGCTAACAACGAGTACCTGCGAGATAAAGCATCGGCTACGACATTGTCTTTACCATCCTTATACTTCGATGAGAAGTGGAAGGACTGTAAAAATTCGACCCATTTTGCGTGACGC
>VHZZ01001553.1:74047-84778 GCA_009801015.1 Silene noctiflora | reverse complement strand
ACCGAGCTCTCTGTGGATTCGACCCCTTAATACTACATTACTTGTGTTGTACCAAAGGGTATTTTTGCATAGGTGTGCGATAGCCTATCATTTCATGATAGTATTGGATTGCATTATAACATGTTAATTGGAGAGTATGTCTTGAAGTATCTCTTTGATTGTTGGTTCACATAAGAACTTGACTTAATTTGCATCCATTTCATATGATAAATAAACATGTTTGATAATTATTGCACATATGAGAATATGTGTTGGCATATTACATTGCATATTGTGTTATATACGAGGTGGAGGATGTTGGAGGTGCTTTGGCGGTGATACATTGTTGTTGAGGAGACGTAGAGCGGTTGGGAGACCGTCTTACGCTCGGGTTGCCTCTTGGAGCTTCTCACTCCAAGAGGGATGTGCACATTAATGGCTTGAATTATGGAGCGACACGTGTGGTTAAGACACGTCGTCTGGCAGGGGTCCGGTTAATTAGCGCCCGGGCTCAGGACACGGGGTCAGTACCACGGGCGTGTCCCGAGTACCTTTTTACGGACTGCGGTTTGGCTGTTTTGGTGGGCGGTGTTGCGGTGCCGTCACCGGGTTGTTGGTGTCGTAGAAGGGTTCGTAGCACCGGTGTGTGGGTTGCGGAGTAGTGCTGATTGGGGACTTGTGATTGTGCATTCATCATTGCATTTCATATTCACGTCTACTGTCTTTCGTGTTTAATTGTATTATTGAAACTGACCGTGTGTGCATGTGTGTAAATTGTCACCTATTTTCGGGGTGACCTGTGTCGATCCATATGATATTTCCGATCATATGGGGAGCAGTTACCTATAGGTTAGGTTTGGTGTCACGCGGGAGACGAAACGAGTTCCAGACCTTGGAGTCGAGTTGCTTAGTTAGATGATAGATGAAGTAGTTGATAGATGAGTTGTATAATGTATAGATCACTTGTTATTCTTTAATCATGTATGTAACCCACTAAACTTGTCATTTATATAAAGTGTTTCTTATTCGTAATTCCGATGTCACTGCCTCGGGAAACCGAGATGGTGACATCTCCCGATTACCTTGACCGGGTAAGAAGGGGGTTTCTTACAATCAATCTCTCGCCGTCAAATTCCTTGAACCAAGATATTCCAGATGAAATATGGTCGGGAAAAAAAGTTTGTTTTAACCTCATGAAGGTGTTTGGTTTTCGAGCATTTGTCCATATTCCTAAGGACAAGCAAGCCAAACTCGACTAAAAAACCAAGCAATGTATTTACCTCGACTCACGTAAAGACGAGTTCGGCTATAGGTTATGGGATCCAGTCAAGAGAAAGATCATCAGAAGCTGAGATGTAGTATTTTTCGAGGATCAAACTATAAAAGACCTCAAGAATTCTGAGAAGTCTCAACCTCGCATCATTGTCCGTCATGATTCATCACCATCCCCTATGGTGCCAGATGAAATAGGGAGAGATGAAATTGAAGCTAATCATGATGAGAACATTGAGCAAAAGATGGAAGAATCAGTAGTAAATGAGAATCCTCAGTCAGATGATGAAGCGACAGAGGAAACAAGTGCTCTAGTCCAACCCGAGCCATGACATGGCAATAGAGAAAGATGTTCATCCACTAGATATATTGAAGAAGATTATGACCTCATCGATGATGAGGGGGAGCCTCAACATTATGGAGAAGTTAAAACTAGTTATCAGAAAGAAGAATGGGAGAAAGGCATGAAAGAGGAAATGCAATCCTTGCATGAGAACTATATCTACGATCTTGTGGAGCTTCCTAAGGGAAAACGAGCATTAAGATGCAAATGGGTGTTCAAACTCAAAACTGCAGAGAACAATACTAAACCAAGGTATAAAGCTCGTATTGTTGCTAAAGGATGCAATCATAAGAAAGTTGTCGATTTCGATGAGATATTTTCCCTAGTCATGAAAATGCCATCGATATGAGTTATGATGAATCTAGCTGCTAGTCTAGACTTGGAGATTGAACAACTCGATGTCAAAACTGCATTCTTACATGGAGATCAAGAAGAAGAAATCTATATGGATCAACCCGATGGTTTTAAAGTTCCAGGTAAAGAGAAAATGGTGTGTCAACGTAAGAAGAGCTTGTATGGTCTGAAGCAAGCACCTCGTAAGTGGTATAAGAAATTCGATTCCTTCATGACTGAGCATGAATTCAACAAAACTTATACTGATCATTGTGTATTTATGAAGAGGTATAAAACTGGCAATTTCATCATACTTCTGTTATATGTTGATGATATGCTGATTGTTGGGCAAGATAAGCTGAAAATTGCATCGTTCAAGAAAGCTTTAAGCAAGTCTTTCGCTATGAAAGACTAAAGACCGATGAATCAAATCCTCGGGATGACAGTTACTCGAGATTGTGCTAAGAAACTCTTATGGTTATCTCAAGAGCGATACATTGAGAAAGTCCTTGAAAAATTCAAGATGGACAAGTCTAAACCGATAAGTGTACCACTTCCTGGATATATTAAGTTAAGCAAGATGCAAAGTCCACAAAGTGAGAAAGAAAGGCTAGAGATGCAGGATTTCCTATATTCTTTCGTTGTTGGCAGTCTCATGTGTGTCATGATATGTACTAGACCCGACATTGCTTATGCAGTCGGAGTAGTCAGTCGTCCTTTATCTAATCCCTGAAAGGTACATTAGTCCGTTGTGAAGTGGATTTTTAGATATTTTCAGGGTACAAGTAAAAGATTCTTACGTTTTGGGAAAGATGAACGGTTGTTAAAGGGTTACACTGATGCTGATATGGCAGGCGATATCGACTCTAGAAAATCGACGTCAAGTTATTTGACTACTTTTGCAGGGAGAGTTATGTCTTGGCAGTCTAAGCTACAAAACTGTGTTGAATTGTCAACCACCGAGGCTGAGTGTATTGCAGTCGCTGAAAATTGTAAAGAAATGTTATGGCTAAAGAATTTCTTACTAGAACTTGGTCAAAAGCAAGAAAAATATGTTTTACTTTGTGACAATCAAAGTGCTACTTACATAGCCATAAATCCAGCTTATCATTCTAGATCAAAGCATATTGATGTTCGATATTGTTGGATCCAAGATGTGGTGGAAGAGATGAGACTTCAACTTGGTAAAGTTCACACCGATGACAACTGGTTAGACATGATGATCAAGACCATACCAACTAAGAAGTTCGATGATTATTGTGATGGGTTTGGTGTATTGGTAATGCCCTCAATTAAGTCGAGAAGGGGGAGATTTGTTGGGTTATTCTCTCTTTAATTGAGGGAATTAACACGTGAAGTGAATACAAGATGCTTCAATGCTTGTGAAATTTTTCCATTGAATGAATTAGCTTGATGCGTTTATTCTATCAATTTCACTGAATGAATGTGTAAGAAACATGAGTTTTTTGCTATACTAGTGATGGAGAGGAAAATAATTCTCATTTTGGTGTCCCTCTAAAAGTATTTCTCAAACTAGTGTCCACCTCATCAACAAAGTCTCAATAATTGATCTTCGGTCCTTCATTTTATTTAAAAGTTAAAACAACATCTTTGGTTAATTTTTAAGGTTTTGTGAGATTATTAGTTAGTAAAGATAATTAATTAACATTTACTTAGTCTTAACCAAACCATCCTCTACTTCTCTCTTTTCTCATTCACTGAAAACACCAAAGTAGTGGATCTTCCTCCACCACTAGGCACCAACGACCATTACCATCATCGGCTATCCCCACCTTTTCTCCTACTCATTGGACACAACCATACTTTTACAGTTGTACTACTATAACCATACTTGTATGTTCCCTCCGCGCCACCTTCCTCCTCCACTTCACCGTCAATGAATCCTCACTCCATCACACTACACCTCCGCCTCCGTATCTTTTGTATCTTCGTCTACACCAAAAATGGTAACAATGACAAAACCCACCATCGTCCAACCAGCACTCTTCACTCCTAACTCCTTCACCACAACCGCATTTCCGCCATTACTCTCTCTTTCTCCTCACCACACTCTTTAAACTAGCAGACGCATGTCCCCTCGCCTTGTCGTCGGACGATGATGTTGTGCCGGAGAGCTGGCGATCTGTTGGAGTTTACGCTGTTTTGACGCTAATGATGAGTTGCAGGTCATCGGTGTGGCGAATAATGTTGTCGGAGAGCTGGCCTTATGTTGTGAGGGTGAGGGTGGGGGTGAGGTAGTGATGGTCAGGTGGTCGTGGGTTGGTCGGGTGTGTTGTGTGTAGATGGTGCCTAGTTTTATGGGTGGGTGGATATGGAGATGGCCTAATGGAGGAACATAATAGGTCCATAGGTTAATTATGATGTTATTAGGGTAAATAGTGGTCAATTAGGTGGGTAAATGGTAATATTGATGAAGGATGACATTAGATTGAGATAAATGACTAAAGTACAATTATTGAGGCTTTCTTGATGAGGTGGACACTAATTTGAGAAATACTTTTGAGGAGACACCAAAATGCGAACTATTTCCCTCTCTAACACTAGTATGACAAAATTCTCAAGAAACATTCCTTTTGGCCTTTAAGGAGGTATTAATAAGTTACTCTCCATGATCACCTATAAATATGAGAGATTCAAGAGCTCATTTCATCAACAACAAAAACACAAAATATAATCATCCACAATAATAATCATTGTGAGAATTAAGAAGGCCACTTTATAGTGAAGAGCTTGAGAAAATCCTAATTTCTCAAGTTAGTGTGTTCCACATACAATATTGTGTGACATATAATTCATCCTTTTTAGGGTGAGTCGTTGTAAACCTGTTGTTATATTATAGTGGAAGAATTGGACTTTAGTCCCGCGGTTTTTACCTATTTGATTTTTCTGCGTAACCAAAATATTATTGTATTCTAATTTATTTTTCTACTGCATTATTTTTATATCTCCATCGGAATTATACAAAGAGGAAAACTCTTATATTTCCCAACAACGTATTACAAGTCGACCACCCTTTCTACCGGCTGAGAGACAAGAGTATATGATTTTCAAGCCATATACTTTGGCCAAATTGCTCGAGATGACTTACTCGATTAAAATCTATATATCTATATATATAAGTATAATAGAAGAACCACTAGACACTTGGCAATCCGACATTAAATTTTTTCCCGCCTAACATTCTCTTGACATTATTTTATTCTTGGGGTCCACACATATTTGTATAATGAAAAAAAATCTCTTTCAATATGTTTCATTTGGATATTAATTAATTAGTAATAGCAAAAAATGAATATTTTATGGGATTGGATAATTCTGAAAGACGGAAGATTGTACATGTTTTTAATAATGGAAAAATTTCATAGCAATTGTGAAACTAAAGTGATACATAATTACATATTACATAATATTCATTTTTTTGGTTAATATGTTATTACTTTTGGAACAATATTGAGCCATTGATTAATTTTTCAAATACTCTAATGCTCCTAGAAAACCATTTTTACACAACAAACATGTTTTACGGGAGACTTAAAATTATCTATAGTAATGATTTTATCATAATTTAATAACGTAAAATCGTTTTATATAAGGTTTATTAGTTGTTTTTATATTTGAAAATAGCAAATCTGTTGTAAACGGGTTTTCAATTTCACAAATTCTTAGTTAAGACAACATGTCAACAGTCACAATCGATTTAAATAAGAAAAAAAAAATGGGTTGTGACAGGTCTTAATTTAAGATGGGCAAGACCAACTATTATACTGTAATAGTTTATTTATGTTAGCTAATAAACTCATTAAAGGTTCCTCATACATGGCATACAATTAATATTGAGCATAAAAATTGTTTTACTCTGTATAAGGCTGTATTACCATAATAATAATAAGTCAAAATGCATAACCTACCCATTTTTAACTTTTAATTTGAATTAATATTAACTCCTAATATTATATTGGGTCGTCGATCTTGTGATAAAATAGTTGTAAAAATACTATAAATTCTATTATTTTGAATTATTTACTTACATACTATTACATGAGTACCAAACTTATAGTTTTGGGAGATTTTTTTACGAGGGTATATATTGGCGGTTCGAAATGAAACAATTAGCTAATTTGTGAAGAGATGAGTTGTTATTGTCATTGTTCGAAGTTGTATGTTCTACTTTTAACTGGTTTGTTGGAAACTCGCGCCAACAAAAAAATTATCACGAAGTTGTTTATTGTCACTATTTATGCTAATTATATATCCTACTACTAGTTAGCGTGCGTGCGTGTGTGTTTCATGTTTAGTAATTATTTCTCGTGAATGGGATTCAGAGTTCGTATTAGCGTTAGGGAATAATACGACAATGAGGTGATAATGGGCAACAGCGTGTTATTTAACTTGGGGTGAGTCACAAGCGAATTGTAGACTACCGGACGTATTTTCATGTTGCAGGAACAACAATTCTATCCCAGACGGATTATTCAGACATTTGATAGGACATTCGATCGAGTCACCCCAACTCAACCTAGTGGCGGTTGTGCTTGACCGAGTGGCTTGGGAACAGTGGTGGGGGTTTTCCTAACTCAGGAAACTCAACCGGGTAATTGAGCCAACTCGACCGAGTATGCCCACACACTCGACCGAGTGCCCACATGTAGCTGAAAGCTGCGAATTCATAGCTTATATTCCCTAATTCTATTTTTTCTTTCTTCACATCTTCAACACTTCTTCTCGCTCTAAATCCCCAAAACCCGACTACTTATTCATCTCTAGTTGATTAAAAGTTAGGAAACTTACTGTAAATCTTGGATCTTTGCTCCTAATTGCTCAAGTTGTCATCACATCTTACCATCTTAAGATAATTAATCTTTTCTTCTATTTTGGTACATCAATTAGATTTGTGTAATACCCTAGAGTTTTAAATGGTGCACTCGACCGAGTAAGGGAGGGTACTCGGCCGAGTAGTCGGGGACCGAGTGAGATGTGAGCTTAACCTTTAGTTTTCCAAGGTGGTACTCGACCTAGTACTCTTGAATACTCTACCGAGTACCCTGGAGTACTCCACTAAGTGGGGTCTACTCGACAGAGTAGATCGGTCTGCGAATTTAATTGCGCGGTTTGATTTTGTGTCTTAAAGGGGAAGTATAAATAGTGCGTGAACAATACCTACTTGTCATTTATGAACCCTAAACCTATCTAAACACTTTCTAGACCTTTCCTAAACATCTTTTGAGAACATTAAGCTTGGATTTTGGTATTTAGCATCATCTTCAATCTTTCCTTACCAATTTTCTATTGTAAGTCATAATCTATACTTTTAATCTATTAAATAGTTCTCTTAATCCTAAAATTTGGGGAAAAGTAGGGATTTTATTATTAGGGTGTTGTAATTGTGGATTTGGGTAATTAGATGATTATGATAGAGGATTTTATCCATTATATTGTTCTAGGACATTGTTGTGATAGAAATAAATTGTTGGAGGTGACTTCATAGAAGAGGAGTTCTAGTGTTTGCTTATGCTTTTTGCAGATTTGCTTCGAGGCAGGGTTTCCCTACTCAGTTCATGATAATATGGATGATTGCATATGTTATTTTTATACCGTAATTTTGATACTTGGTGATATTTGGGTGAATTGGTATAATTTGTAATTATTGGAGCTTTGGCATATTTGGCATAATTGTGTTGTGGTATTGTGATACATGTTACATGTGTGTGAGTTTGTGGAGTAGTGGTGTTAGTGAGGATTTTGTGGAAGATCGACCTCACGCCCGGGATCGTTCCTTGAGGGTCTCACCTCAAGGGGGTTGTGCATATTAAGGATTTGGGTTATTGGGTTCGTGTTGTGATGCGAACCTGGCTGTCGTGTTTCGGGTTGCAATCCGATCACATGGTGCTCCGTGTTGCGAGGCAAATACCTTCAGGATGTGGTCCGACTGTTGATGGCGGTGTTGCGATGCCGTTTTCGGGTTGTGGAGGAGGAGGAGGAGGCTATTGAAGTTGGAGGTGTGGTGTGTGTGTAATGTTCCATATGACGCATTTGTTCGGTTGTGACATATTCATAGATTGTGATAATTTTTATTATTGAGACTGACTTATAAATGTTTTCAAAACTGTGATGATCCATATGATATTTCCGGTCATATTGGGTAACAGTTAGTTTGAAGGTTTTAGATTTGTTGATAATCGGGGCATGGGACAAGCTATTGGCAATCGGAGTCTAGTTGAGCGGTCATACTGGAATTGATACAGGCTTTGTTAGAGTTGCTCGTTGTATTTTTGAGACCTTGTATGTTGTAGAATCCATTTTTTTTATTAATCACTAAACTTTGGACTTTACTAAATGTTTCTTGATTGGAGTTTTGATGCACTATCTCGGAAAACCGAGATCGTGACCCTCCCATCCGCTAAGGAAGGTCTTGCGAAAGGCTCTTTGGTGAATGAGGGTGTTACAAAGTCGTATCAAAGCGAAGATTTTGAAACCTAAATAACTAATGAACTAAATGAACTTAGGTGTGTCTAATAAAATGAACCCGGGCAGAGATTGTTAAAAGCTAACCTTGCGAAGATTTAGAGACGTCCCAAAATCGCACTACGACCCTTTCAATCTTGAGACAGTCACGACATGGTGAGTATTGAGAGTAGGTAGATAGATTTGATGTTATGTGACATATGTTGTGTGGTACTTGTGTAACTATTGTGCAATTGGTAGTATTTATGAGGTGGTTATAAACGTGGTTTGATGCGCAATGTGATTGACATGAGTAAGTGGAGGAATAATGTGAATAGTACCGGGTTGTAAAATGTTTGGTTTGAGTTTCATATTGAGTATATGTGATGAGTTCTATTTGTTTGGGAAGTATGAGCATGAATTGGTAAAAGTGGTGATGCTAGTTGTGAAAGAACCGAATATGTGAAGTAAAGCGACTTTTGTTTTTGAGTATTAAATGTTGTGTTTAAATTGCATATTGGTATGATAAAAGCTCACCTATAAGATTGTTTTAGGAGTATTGAGTTGTCTTTGTTTGCATGGTTGATGTTTAAGTTGTTTGGAAGGAAAATTGAGTTGTTATAATGTCCGTTTATAGAAGGGGAGTCTTAAAAATGCCATAATTTGAAATCTAGACATGATATTGATGTGATTTGAATTGGAGTTGATATCTTGTTCTCTTAAAATTCTAACGATATGGCACACTCCCGGAATGACCAAGAAATTAAGGATATGACCGTTTTACGAAAACTGGATGTTGCGGTGAACTGCGTCGAGCACTCGATCGAGTGTACCTTTGTACTTAACCGAGTGACCCTTACTCGATCGAGTTGACCACTACACTCGATCGAGTTAACCCTACTCTATCGAGTGAACCTTTTTACTTGACCAAGTAACCCAAATACCTGTTTTGTGTGCTAATGATCTCCTCTACTTGGTCGAGTTGACTGAGCACTCGACCTAGTGA
Source organism: Silene noctiflora (assembly GCA_009801015.1). Taxonomy (NCBI): domain Eukaryota; kingdom Viridiplantae; phylum Streptophyta; class Magnoliopsida; order Caryophyllales; family Caryophyllaceae; genus Silene; species Silene noctiflora. Next base: position 75,383 of record VHZZ01001553.1, on the reverse strand, counting down.
CCTTTATTACGGTCTTATACTTGTATTTTGGTTTATTTAGATGTCATATTGATTTTATAGCATTGTTTTGTTTCTTAATGCGTTATTTTTCTTACATATTGGTCTTAATGCATAAGTTAAACGGATTCTATAGCGCGGGAAGCTTCACCTTGTGATTTGTATACTTTCATGAAAAAATACGTGTGGTCATACGTGATTGTGATGGGTAGGTGTGAAGATGGAGTGAAGTAGATGAGCTATTGGGATAAGAAACAAGTTTTGTGTTGAATGGTGAGTGATAATATCACGAGTTTGAGTAATGTAGTGATGATTGTGTATGGTAAAGTAGTATGGTATGCATAGTGAATATAGAAATAAAGAATTGGAAGGAGAAATATGAATTATTGCAATTTGGAATATGTAAGGATTAGTAGTCTCATATTATTGGGTAGTTGGTGTCGAATTCATATTATTGTTTGGGTTGCATTATAATATGAGGATGAATAATTGTTGTGGTCTCATAGTATTGTTAAAGTTGCATTATAACATGATAATGAGATATGGTATTCTAAAAGTATTGGAGAAATTGTTAGTACTTGTGTTCATGGTATATTGGATGCATGTTTAATGTGAAATTGGCATATTGACATATTGTGATGCATATTGTGTATATGTGGCTGTTGGTGGAGGTTGGTGGATGTTGGAGGTCGTTGGTTGGGTTGTGATTGTTTTGTATTGTTAATGAGGAGACGTAAGGCGGTTGGGAGACCGTCTTACGCTTGGGTCTCCTTTTGGAGCTTCCCAATCCAAAAGGGACGTGCACGTTAATAGCTTAAGTTATGGAGGGACTCGTGTGGTTTCACGACGTCTGGCAGGGTTCCGGTTAATGGCCGAGCTCGGTACCACGCGTGTGTCCCGAATACCTGTTTTACTGACTGTGGTCCGGCTGTTCAGTGGGCGGTGCTGCGGTGCTTTCACCGGGTTGTTTGGTACCCTGGATATGTCCCCGGTACCGGTGAGGTGGCTTTGGAGGCCGTGTGATTTACTCTCGAATTGCATTGCATATTCACATGTCATTTCTTGAGTATTTGTATTATTGAAACTGACGTATGTTGGTTGCGTGTAAACTGCCGCCTGCTTTAAATGGGGTGGCTTGTGATGAACCATATGATATTTTCGACATATGGGGAGCAATTTGAGTACAGGTTTAATTTTGGTATTGAGCGGGATGCGGGTGATACGACGGGTTTTTTACATGTTAATGAAAGAAATACATACTGGATGTAGTCATACTGATTTTCTAATTAACAAATTAACTAGATGGATCTTGATGCATGCATAACAAAATAAGATATAA
>VHZZ01001552.1:86907-105775 GCA_009801015.1 Silene noctiflora | reverse complement strand
GATGACCCATCCCTAGTCAAAAACATTGTGGTCGAGTATTTCAAGAAATTGTATACTGAAGAGCCATCCCCAGGAGCTAACGATCTAATTCCCTGGGATTTATTCCAAGACTTTAATATCCGCGATTGGGAATGGCTAACTAGACCCTTTAATAAGGTAGAAATAGAAAGCGTCATTAACCATATGGGATCGCTGAAAGCCTCAGGTCTGGATGGGTTCCATGCTCTGTTCTATCAAAAAAATTGGAATCTTGTTGAGTCGTMTTTGTGCGATATGGTCTTTAAGGCCCTCGAAGGCAAGGGTATGCCAGCTGGATTAAATGATACCCACATTGTCCTTATTCCGAAGGTTAGCTCACCCGAATACATTACTCAATTCCGCCCCATTAGCCTATGTAACGTGGCCTACAAGATTATTAGTAAAACCCTAGCCAACAGAATAAAGAAAGTTCTACCCCACGTTATATCTGAGACTCAAAGCGGGTTTGTTCTGGGTCGTCAGATCACGGATAACATAGTAGTGTTTCAAGAAGCCATCCACTCTATGCGTAAAAAGAAAGGACAAACAKGTATTATGGCTATAAAAATCGATCTTGAGAAAGCCTATGATAGACTAAGGTGGAGCGTCATACGAGACACTCTTCATGATATGGGCTTCCCAGGTCTTCTCATTGATGTTGTTATGGAATGCGTAAGTTCAGCTAGGATGCAAATCCTTTGGAACGGGGAACCCACTGAACAATTTAGTCCTTCCCGTGGGGTAAGACAAGGAGACCMGCTGTCATCGTATCTTTTTGTTATGTGCCTCGAAAAACTACAACAAGCTATCGATCATGAAGTCCGTCTAAACAATTGGCAGCCGATTGTTTTATGTCGTAATGGCCCATCTATTACTAATCTTTTCTTTGCTGATGATATGGTTTTATTTGGCGARGCTACGGAGGAACAAGCCCTGGTTATCAAATACGTCATTGACAATTTCTGYAAAGCGTCAGGCGAGAAAGTTAGTGCGGCTAAGTCTCGGGTTTTTTTCTCTTCAAATACTGAGACCTCTATTCGAGAAAAGGTGAGTAATGCCCTTGGGTTCAACGAAACAGACGACCTTGGTTCTTACCTTGGCATGCCCACGATCAATGGACGAGTCACTAGACAGACCTTTGCTCATCTYGAGGAGAAGGTAAACAAGAGACTCGCAGGATGGTCCTCTAAAAGACTCTCGTTAGCAGGGCGCGCCACTCTCGTTCAATCCACCTTGAGTACCATCGCCAAYTACAGTATGCAATCAGCGAAAATCCCTAGATCAATTTGTGACTCGATTGACAGAAAGTCACGCAGGTTTCTATGGGGTGGCAACGAGAATAAAAAACCAGTCCATCTAATTTCGTGGGAGAACATCCAAAAGCCCAAATCCATTGGTGGTTTGGGAATTATGTCAGCTCGCCAAGCTAACGCAGCATTCCTATCTAAACTTGGCTGGCGCGTTTTAACTGAACCAGCCTCCCTTTGGTCACGTGTTCTCAGAGCTAAATACTGCAACAACCGGTGCGACATCGACATATTCCAGCCGAAGCATAACATGTCCAACATTTGGGCTGGAATAACCTCACAGTCTCGCACTATAGTCAGGGAGCAGCCACAACAGTTGGCAATGGCAGACGGACTCTATTTTGGGATCACGCTTGGGTGGATGGTATTTGTCTTAGTGATCACGTTACCGTACCTATAACAGAGAACATCCTAGGTAATACGGTAGGTGATATGTGGTGCGAGGAATCGGGCTGGAAATGGGAGTTGTTCTCAAACTTCCTACCTCAGTTGTTACTCCAAAAAATTGCGTCCATATCGCTCATAAATGATCCGGACTTAGAAGATACCCTTTATTGGCAAGGAACTTCATCGGGAAAGTTTACTATTAAGTCTGCCCTAGGCTTTCTTAAATCCCCGGATCATAGTAACGAACCTGAACCCATCATCTGGCGCACGATATGGCGTCTTCCTGTTCAACAGAGGGTTCGAATGTTCCTTTATTTGGCTCGCTGCCCACGGTCGTCTTCTAGTTAACGTGAACCGAGTAATTCGTCAAATGGGTGATGATCCTGGCTGTCCGAGGTGCAATGAGTTCGAGGAGACCACCGAGCACCTTCTTCGTTCATGCCCTATTTCAAAGCTTATATGGGAGGCAGTTGGAATAGATARCTCTTGYGCGTCRTTTTATAAYCCTCCYTTTTCTCAATGGCTATYAGAGAATGCMAGTAACAGAGTCATAACTTCYGAACCTGATTGGCCGATTTATTTCGCTCTTACTTGCTGGTGGATTTGGAAATGGAGGAATAACGAAGTGTTTCGACGAAGTAACGAAAATCCAATTCATCCTCGTTCTTTTCTTTATCAACAGTTCGAAGCCACTAAACAAGCCCTCGATAAATTCGATATATTCGTCCCGCAACAAAGCAGTTCAAATACCGAAATCTATATTCGYTGGGTGCCKCCTCCAYACGGTTGGATTCTCCTTAATACAGATGGCGCGTCAAAAGGAAATCCCGGGCTAGCTGGAGGAGGAGGTATATTCAGARACGAAACGGGTAATTTCATTACAGCCTATTATTTCTCTTGTGGTGTTTGTACATCCATGAAGGCAGAATTGCTAGCCCTTTTAGCCGGACTTGAGAGAGCCAAAGCAATGGGTATAACGAAGCTTCTAATTCATATGGATAATGCTCCATGTATCAAGCTTATCAACGAAGAACAGCTCACTAGCAACAATCTAAAGTTCATAGTNACGTTTTTGGACGAGCCTCTAGCTGAACTTCGACCTATTCTACGGGATGATATCTTTGGAGTAGCCATCCCCCGTGTCATAACTAGTTAATTTCCAGGGCCTTGCCCCTCTTTTGTACCAAAAAAAATAAATAAATAAGAATTCATAAAGTCCATAACCTAAACACGTATAAGAAAAAAAAAATCACCAAGACATTATCGTGGTGGACCGCAGAGCGTGCGATCCAACAACTAGTTATCGCGCGCCCAACCCAACTAGTAAAAAAGAACACCTAAACTACGTAATTCCTAGTCTTCCAACCCTAAATTCCTGAAATCAACCCTAATTTTCAAACAACCCCGTACATCCCCTTCTAGTTTTTCAGTTTCGTGTTTCTATCAAGGTAATATGGTCTCTCTCATTCGTATTATTTGTTTTATTTATTATTTTTGTAGTTGTTTAATTTTCAATTACAATTTACAAGTATAATTGAAAATATGCAGATCAAATTATAAATAATGATCAGTAGTTTGAAATTTTAATTTAGATAATTCATAGTTTGTAATGATAGTGATAATACGGATTATAATAACCAATGAACTATTAATTCGTATGCGGCTTTTTACAAAATTCGCACGACGATGCAACATTTTGGTTGTTGCTTTTATATGTAAGGATCATAGTGTTCGACCCTTCAGTTTTATTGTATACTCATATATGATACTCTCTCGGTCTCATTCACTATTTTATCTTTGATTAAAATATACTTCATAAAGAATAAAAACGTAAATAAATGACCGCTAAAAGTGTGCTGGAAGGAATAAGGTTTTAACGATGGGTGATAGTAGATCGTTTAGCGAAAATTAAGCAACTCTCTGTTCTTGTTCTCGCACCATCTTGTTTTTTCGTTTCTATTAATGCATTAGAATATTTGAGGTGGAAATACTAGTGTTAAATTTGTTTTGCAGACCGTCTTGCCTGTGACGGTCACAAGCCTTGTCTTCCCACTTTCTCCTTGCGAGAGGTCTGATACTGACATTGTGTGTATTAGGAAGTGGTTCTTGTTAGAGATATTAACCAAGGTACCTTTCATGTGGTGCAATTTTGGTATCGAACACCCCACCCATGTATCGGTTTTATAATTGGACCTTGATGTGGGAATGGAGGGCATCAGGGTGATGGTGTCCTTGAAATCAATAAGAACGGTTGAGTGGGTTGCATGGTTTGGTTAGCTGATCGAGTTCAGTGCGCTGCTGGTTGTGGGATTAATTGGGGACGGAATTGGAGCTGTTAGTTGCGAGAGGGGTTTAGGGGAAACACGCTGGTCTTTGTTATATGGTTATACAGTACTTTATTGTCTAACCGTTTTAAAGGAGACTTACTCATTTCTATTGTTTCAATTTGAGTTTTGCACTAGACCTTCATCTGCTGTAATTTTCAGTTCTCAGTGGAATAGCAAAATGCAGGGCACAAGTGCAACTAATGCTATGGAAGTCGAAGGAGCTGCAGTTGGAACAACAATACGGAAGCCAAAATTTGCCCCTCTGAAGGCTCATGAGATGTCTAATGGTCAAGTTCAATTCCGAATGATTTCTGTGCCACAACACCGATACACACCCCTGGAGAAGGCGTGGTTAGATATCTACACTCCTATTTACGAGCAAATGAAGATTGATATCAGGATGAACCTTAAATCTCGTAAAGTGGTATTGAAGACAACAAAACACACTCCAGATGTCGGCAATCTTCAGAAATGTGCTGATTTTGTGCATGCTTTTATGCTTGGATTCGACGTTGCAGATGCCATTCTCCTTATGAGGGCAGACGAATTCTATATAGATCATTTTGAAATCAAAGACGTCAAAACACTGAACGGTCCACATTTATCCCGTGCCATAGGAAGGTTGTCTGGTAAAGGGGGGAAAACAAAGTTCGCAATTGAAAACGCAACCAAGACTCGAATTGTGATCGCTGACAAAAATATTTATATTTTGGGATCTGTTACAAGCATCAAGGTAGCAAAGCATTCACTTTGCAGTCTTATATTGGGTTCGCCTGCAGGGAAAGTTTACTCCAAACTCAGGGCAGTTACTGCCCGAATGGCTGAAAGATCTTGATTCTTCAATAGTTCATGGAGTAGCATACTCGAATTTTGTGATCGGAAGAACTTAGTATAGAACATATATTGCAATTCCAAACAATCGGAGGGAGTATTTAATTTATTTTCCACAGTTTTCTATAGAACTATCATATTGGCAACTTTTATGCCTGTGTGAATTCTGAGGCCGCGTCCATATGCAAAGATCAGTAGCCTGGAGAACATATGTGTTCGGAACATGGAGGCTTGAATTGCATGTTCTCTTAAGTTGCATTTGTCACGTCCCTCCGTCTCGGTCATTTGTTGTCCTATTTTATTTTTGGGTATCTAAGTCAATTGTTCTTCTTTCCATTTTGAATTGCATTTATACTACACCTCTCGGCAAGGAATTGCGCCAAGGGTGGAGGTTATCGCTTTGGGCGCCAAATGATGGTGCCCCTGCCCCTTGGTTCCTTAGTTCATGTTCGGCCAAGTAACCACCTAACTAGCATGGACAAATCATGCTAGGCATAACTTGTTCGAGCTACAATATGTGCCATAGACATGTTTTGAGCTTGAAACAAAGTGGGTCGTGGGTCGTGGGTCGTGAGTCGTGACGCATTACCGTAGGAATTGTCCGATATTCACTTAGGTTACCATTCTTAACGAATACAATTAGAGTGATGGATTTTTCCGCATTTCTGACGGAAAATAACCCTTACTGACGGGAATAATACGTTAGTTTTCCATGTTTATTTTGTAGTGAAATAAACTAAACAAATTAGAAAAACAACCACTCACTACTCCGTATTATATTATAGTGTTCCGATATAATTATTGTGAAACCGTCTTATTCAAGAACTTAAAAGCTACACACTTATTAGTGTATATCCAATTGTGACTAAACAAATTAAGACGGTGAGACGAAGAAAAAGATTGTGGGTTAGAAAGGTTGAAAAAGACGTGATGATTAGGGATAAATCAGTAATTTTAGATTTGGTCGGCGTGGATATTATTGGCCACCGACTTGTTTTATATTTCTTTTGCTTTGTCTCCCTCCTTTTGAGTAGGGTTGGTATATCATAAATGGAATATTAACGTTTTTATGTTATTCATCAACTTCCTTGGATTCGACCTTAATGGCAATTCAACCTTTGTATCTATTTCAAACTAATCCTAAGTTTATGCCACTTTTGATTTGACATATTTGATTCAAAATATTTTGTTTTTTCCTTTCTTTTTCGTGTTTTTAGGTGTCGGAATAGTTATATTTATTCATAATGCGTCCCCTCGTGCTGAAGTTTCACTTCGTTAGTTATTAGAGGTTGTCAGGATTTGAACTCGTGACATTCGGTCACACTGGCTCTAATTCCATAATAGATGAATCATCTCAATCAAAACCTTAAAATGATGGTTGAAACTTAAGTGTTATATTTATCCCTATTAGGAAGATGACATATGAGCACTTAGATCAATTGATAGGTGTTTGTTCTAACTTAACTATGAGTTTTGGATTCACGCTTTCATAATGCATTGGTGTTAGAGCTAGAGAATGAGTTTTACTAGCCTAGCGGTCCACTCGGCACTTACGAATGTTGTTAGATTGTTGGCTATAATCTATCAGGTTAGATGAGATCGATTCCTTTACAGACTTTGGAAGATCTGGAGACCCTCATGTGTAAAGGTATATCATCAAACACTGATAAGGGAGACTGTGTGCATAAGCGGGTAAATTAAGTTCAGAGATCTTTATTTGAACGATAATTTATTTTAGTTGATTTTTATATAATTGTATACATTCAGATTTGATATTAATTAAATAATCAATTCGCTAATAAAAAATAATTGAATATACTAGATTTGTTTCACATTTATATTAGCATGAAATTAGAATTTCTTAACCTAGATACAACTATTCTCTTGAATAAAAGCTGTAACCAATATATCCAATAACGGATCCACAAAAATTCTTTCCAAAATCACAAGAAAAATATAATATATATTTCTCGTTAAAGTAAAAAATTATTTTATTTTAATCTAATAATTGAACAAAAAATAAAAATAAAAATAGGTTTCTGATTTTACCGAATCCTAGAAAAAGTCTTGCATCTCCGCCACCAAATATGTGCCACGTGGTGATGAATGATGATCCTATATTTGCTTTCTACGTTATTATGTAAAATAAAGTTTGGGAAAAGGTATGAAACGTAAGTTCACTTTGAAATATCATCAGCAATCTTATCGAATACGGTATATTCGTCATAAGTTGAAGACGAGTCAAATAATATTCAAGTAGATAGATAAGACAAAATAAACTGTTATTATCTACCCATCGGAGTATTATTTAACCCGTTTTTAGCTTATGACGGATATGCTCGTCTTGGATGAGAATTTGCGTTGAAATATTGAGTTGTGACAATATCATGCAAAACAAAGTTACATTATTAGCTTAATTACTTTCGCCGCTAAGCCATTATTATTTGTTCTCATTAGCTTAAGAGATGTGAGATTAGGCTAATCCGTGTATGTTCTACATTTAACAAATGGTGTTTTTTTCACATGAATAGCGACGGTTCTGTAACCTAAGTAGCACAGACACTTCTTTTAATTAGTTGTCCCGTATCCCGACACCGTGTCGGACAGCGACACTCATTGGACACACGCCTAAACGTGTCGGACACCAATAAAGCCGTGTCTAACTTCCTACTTTTACTCGGGCACGTGTCCGACGCGTGTCTATGGTATTTTGGCACGTATCCGACGCGTGTCCTTGATATTTGCACATCATTTGGGATGAATGATGTTCTTTAAACGAAAAATGAGATGTCAAAAAAGATTGATTAGAATATGGGTTTGACTGGGAAATGAAAATGAGTTATAATCAAGGCTAAATTTTACCTTCACTTATTTAAATTTAATATCATATATTTTTACAAAAATAAAATCGAATGTTTATAAAAAAAAAAAATATATATTTTATTAAATTTAAGTAACGTGCCCCGTGTCCTAAATTTCATGGGATGCCGTATCACGTGTCCGTGTCCGTTTTGGTACTACCTAGTGTAACATGTGTCGCATTTAACGTCTTTTCGTGTTTTTTTGACAAAATGTGATCACTTTTTTAGTAAAAAGTAGTCACTTTATAGTAAATTGTAACACCTTGAAAAGTGGTCACTATTTACCCAAAAGTGGTAATAATTTACCAAAAAATAGTCACTTTTTTTCTGGTCGCACGTAGGACGGTCTTAAAGTAAAATTTGCTTAATATCAAAAGTATATTTTTTTTGTAATACGGGGGGTAAGTAGAATTGGGCAAAAACTAACTTGTGACTTGGGCAATTTTAAAAAAATTTCAAGTACGTTGCTCACCATTCAGTAGATGGATTATATATTTGATGTATTACCACCAATTTTATAGTTTTTGAACATTATAAAGTTTTTGAGTTCAATTACTTAGACAATTAGCTCAAAAAATTACAATAAAACGCAAAAACATTATATATAAACTTAGTTTAATTTGAGTTTTGACAAGAAAAAAATTAAAATTTAACATATAAACTTTTATAAGCTAAAAAACAAATAAAGTTCGAGGTTATAAACTCATAAAAAATACATATATGTTCAAAAACAAATAAAGTATGAGGTAGTTTATCTGATGTATGTTTCTTTTTCTCCTCAACACTGAAATAGTAAAAATCTGATCCGCTTGAAAGCTATACCCACTCTACCAGGCGGTATGTTCATAAGGGCGACATGTAGCATACAAGCAATTTTTATGTGAAAAACAAGCTAATAACTTACCATTAAAGATCCTTAGAACCCGAAAATCGTGTGACCAAAATCAATCCAATCTCATAAATAGGACTATATATCCAGATGTATTTGAGCATCGTACATCCAATACAAATTTAATTGAGTTTATATGCAATTTTTTAAAACTTTTAAAAAATTTGATTTACATTTTAATTTTTTATGTGTTAAAATTAAAATCTTATTAAGTTTATATGTATTATTTTTGAGTTTCAATATAACTTTTTGAGTTAATTTTTTTTATGAAGGCGTTCAGATTCTTTTCGATAAAGCTCGTAAAATGTACATATAAGCTCAAATCCTGTGCTATAACGATAACCGATATCAACGTTATTCGTTCTAACTTCCAACTCAAAACCGACAATCTATAAATATTTGCCTCCACGACCTTCGTCTTCTCCCTCGACCCTTCACCTCCCTCTCTCTCTCTCTCTTCTTTAATACTCAACAATTAATCGGACTTTACTTTTTCCCTAACTACTTTAAATTCATTCAATTAGGGTTTCTCATATTCTTTCCTTCCCAATTTAATCTTCCTTTTTTTAGGAATTCTTCCTTGATTTTTTTTACTTCCGAGGAAGTTTCCCCCAATTTCAATTCACCAATTTTATCGTTATATATGTTGATTGATTGGTTGAATTTAGGTATAGAATTCATTTTTTTCAATACCGTTGAGCGATTTCAATTTATTAGGGTTCTTAGTTTTTAGTTCCAATTTGGGGTTTTTTCGTGGAAATTGAAGTAATTTAGTTATGGGGTTAACGGTTTTTGAACACCAAAATCATCATCATCAGCAACAACAACAGCAATCTGGAGGTGAATTTGATAAGAAGAAGAAACAACGGCGATCTACCCGTCGTTCGAAGCAGAATTCTTCTCCTTTTAATGGTATAATTACTTCACTTACTGATTTTTTTTCTAATTTGTTTATGTTTTAGGTTATGCGTTAATGTTTTTGTTAAGCTTGGATTGTTACTGTTATAATAAAGTTGCGTTAAATTGACAGTAATATTTAGTAGTTTTTCGTAATTACTCCTCCGTTCCAGTCAATAGTTATCTTTGTTTGATATCCGCTCCCAAGAAAAAAAAAACACTATATGACTATGTACTGGGATGGAAGAAGTATCTATGTAAGACCGTTGTATGCGTTAGGAGGCTGTTACGGTCTTATAGGTTATTTTGTGTACGGTGTTTACTTTGGAGGTGATTCAAGTGGGGATTCACATCGTTTTTGTTTGAGTTTATACAAGTTCTTGGTTAAGGCAGTGTACAGAAATTTGCGTAAGCGTGGTTTTACATGTAAAGACTCGGGTTTTTAGACTCGAATAGCATTTAAAGCTGATGTTTGCGCTTTAGTTATACTGATCTTTTGCTAGTGCATGGGTGTTTTATTTAGCTTATTGAAAATTAGGATCTATAGTGAATAGTGAGGTTAAGTGTTCGGTTTTGTTGTTTGATTTCTAGGATCAGCATCAACGGAAATAGCTGGTCAATATCAAGCAACACCTCAAATTTTCCAAAATAACCACTTATCAATTGGTTCATCATCAAAGCAGTACACCCCGAACCAAGCTTCTAATATCGGGTTTAATTCCGTTCCTTCAACTCATTTAAATGAACAAGGAGTACCAAGGAACCCTAATTTTACGGTTTTCTCAAAGTCGGCTCAGATGCCAAATACGTTTGAAGAGTCTGTGGGACAAGATGAGCATGATTTTGCTCCACCATACCTGGTAAATGGATCTAGCAAGCGGAAGTGTTTTGAAGCTCACTGGTCTGTGGATGCGGTTAAAGAGGCATTGCAGGTTGGTTAAGAACCAATACATCAAAATCCAGATCACATGTATTTTTCTTTGTTTTTTATAATCTTATATTTATCTTTCATTGTTTCACCCTTTTCAGAGAGGTGAGATCTTCCAAGCGCAACTTCGTGTGAATGCACATAATCGAATGGAGGTTTGTGTTTTCTCAAGGTGTATTTTTCATTGTTGTTTTTTGTCTGCATTTAGTGTTTGACAATGACCCTCTTTTCTGCTTCCTTTGTGGTTAGGCTTATTGCACAATTGAAGGTGTCCCGACAGATATTCTAATAAGTGGTGTCCCTAGGCAAAATCGAGCAGTAAGTTTCTTGGCACTATTTTTTCTTTGCTTCTTTGATATTCTTATGGAAACTTATCTGTTGAAGTTTGTGAAAACATGCTTTATAAAACACAAGTTAGACTACATACATAAGGTGTGACTTTTGATGGAGCCATGGAGGCAGTGACGTAGTAGTTCTTAACTTCTTATGTTAATTGCTAACATGCCGAATGAGATATGACTATGAGTGCTTATGTTCAAATTTATAGCTGGCTTGGTCGGTGGTGGATCCTGAAAAAGTTTGTTATGGGGTCCTTTGAAATGGTTTACATATATACTCCCTCCGATCCAGACAAATGGTAACATAGGGAAAAAGTGGTTATTTAAGAAAAGGTGGAAAAGTGAGGGGTAAAGTAGGAAAATTTGATTGGGGCCACATGGGTTTATGTGAATTAAATAAGTAGTTTGTGAGTGGGTGAGTGGATGATAAAGTTGTAAATAGGTAGTGGATGTAAGGGTAATTTAGTCGTTTTTCATGCCAAATATGGTATGTTACCATTGGTGTGGATCGTCCATTTTAGGTAAGTGTTACCATCTGTCTGGATCGGAGGGAGTAATTATTATGCAAAAAGTTAATCGGCAAAAGTGCCTTTTCTGTACTACTATTAAATTTTTTATCTTAAATATAAATTTTATTAAAAAGGCTCTTCATATGAACATGTTTCTTAAACCTTATACCAAAAGTCAATTTTGAGAAAAATACATGTCAATTACCAGGGAATAAAAATTATGAATGGTCTTCTCTTCCTACTTAGAATAATATCTAGGCAAGAATATAGATCATTCATAGTAGGAGGCCGAGAAAAAATGTTCATATAAAGAACGAATTTTGAGGAAATTTTGTACAAGGTACTTTGTCCCATTTTTTGGATGGTTCCACATTTCCTTTTGAGCAGATCACTGAAAGATTTCACTTTCCTATCTGGGATACTAATTAGACACTAAATGACAATGTGACCCCCACAATCCAGACACACTCCTACCAGACCCACCCCAACCACACCGTAGCCCAGGCCATACCTACCACATTCACCCTAGAGGCTAGCCCCCTGTCCATGTTCCGACCCATCATAAAAACAGTTATAACCAAGCCCGGACACCACTCAACCCACCGGAATCCAACCCAATCCCCCCCCCCCCCCTCCGGAACCCAACTTCAAGCCACCTCCTACCCCTCCCTTCCACCATCATCGAAAACCCCATCACCATCCACTAGCCACCTCAAAACCCCATCATCAGTCACCATTCACCTTGAAAATCCCACCATTGCCACCGCTAACCTGAGTAGAACTGCATGAAAATGGGTGGGGGAGAACTAGATCTGCGCGAGTAGATTGGGTGAGTTTTAGATCTGCATGGCGTTTGGTTGTGGTCTGGTGGAGACTAGTGGTTGGTGTAGGTGAGGGTGGGCAGGTGGAGTGGTTGATGGGTAAATCTTGTGGAGTTTGGTAAAGGTAGGTGAGGTGAGGGTAACATAGTCAGTAGATTCCTTAATTTTCCTCCCTTCTAAAAGTTGGAACTTTCCAAAAAATAGGAGGGCGTATAAGTTTTAAAAAAAGTGGTTTAGAAAAGATTTAACTTACATATTAAAGAAATTTGCAGCACAAATTATAGTTAAAATAGACAAAAGAATTCAGCTTCACTGGTCCCTGGGTTTGGGTCTTTGGGAGCCTTCGTCATTGATACGCTCGGTGGGTTTGATGCATTTATAGTACTGCTTACTGCACCTTTTGTTGATGGATAATTTTCGTGCAGGTTGAAGGAGATGTTGTTGCTGTTAAGGTTGATCCTCCTCAGCTATGGAGTAAAATGAAAGGATCAGGTGGTTCCGGCAATAGCCCTCCTTTAGAGGAAGAACATATTCCTTCTGCAAATGATTTAACCAATGAGAAGTTAAAGGGAAAATATACTTTTGATATAGAATCTGGCTTAGGGACTTCAACAAATTGTTCGGTTTTCAATGAGAATGGATTTCAAGATATTAACTGTGATTTATCGGATAGGGTTCATGCTAATGGGCTCAACTACCCTTGTTTAGATCCTTTAGGTGAAAATTTCCATTCTGGACGTAATGATGTCCTGGATCCAGTTGAGAGATTGTGCCAGACTGTTGTTTCTATGCCGTCTAAAAGACCAACTGGTAAGATTGTTGCAATTGTTGAACCTTCCTCCCGTAGACAGACGATTGTGGGTTTTCTGAATGCGAAGCGGTGGTTTAATAACAGCGAGGGTTTTGTTAAACAGAACAAAAAGTGTATTAACTTGCCGCTTCAATCCAGCTGTGGTTACATCCATCTTATTCCATCTGATCCAAAACTACCAAAGATGATTGTCACTGTGAAATCCTTGCCAATTGATATTAAGAAAAGATTGGATGTTGGGGATGCATCAGTAGAGAAAGAACTTGTTTCCGCGCGTATTGAAGATTGGGCCGAAGAAAGTTTGCTCCCACAAGCCTGTGTAGTGTGCACATTTGGACGTGGTGGTGAAGTGGAACCTCGAATTTCTGCGATTCTTTTTGAGTATGGAATTTCTTCTTCTGAGTTTTCTCCCGAGTCTCTATCTTGCTTGCCAGATGACTCATGGCGAGTCCCGCCTGCAGAATTAGAGTGTCGAAGAGATATTAGAAATCTCTGTGTATTTACTATTGATCCTTCGACGGCCACAGATCTAGATGATGCCCTCTCAGTTGAAAAGACATCGAATGGGATCTATAGGATTGGGGTCCATATTGCCGATGTGTCGTATTTTGTGCAACCAGAGACGGCTCTGGATACAGAAGCTCAAGTTCGATCAACCAGTGTTTATATGTTAAAGCGTAAATTATCCATGTTGCCTGCTCTGCTTTCGGAAAAATTGGGTTCCCTTATCCCAGGAGTTGATAGGCTCACCTTTTCCATCTTTTGGGATATCGATATTTCCGGAAATATCTTAGACCGATGGGTCAGTCGTACAGTGATTAGATCTTGTTGCAAGTTGTCTTACGAACATGCACAAGACATGATTGAAGGTCATATAGATATAGACAGGTTGAACACTTGTGAAAGTGGCTTCCCTCAGCTACATGGCAGTTTTGGTTGGCATGATGTTTTTCAGTCTGTGAAAATGCTTCATGAAATATCTAAAGCTTTGAAGGAACGCAGATTTGACAGCGGTGCTTTGCGACTTGACAATGCCAAGATTGCTTTTTTGCTTGACGAATTTGGAGATCCCTATGATTGCAACCTTTGTGAGCGGAAAGACGCTAATTTTCTTGTGGAGGAGTTTATGCTTTTAGCTAATAGGACGGCTGCTGAAATTATATCTACGGCTTTCCCAAAGAATGCTTTGTTGCGAAAGCACCCAAAACCTAACATGCGTAAGCTTAAAGAATTTGAAGGATTTTGCCAGAAACATGGGTTTGAACTGGATGCTTCTTCATCAGGCAGCTTGAATAGATCACTTGAGAAGATCAAAGAAAAGCTCAAGGATGATCCCGTTTTATATGACATACTTATAAACTATGCTACTAAGCCAATGCAATTGGCAAAATATTTTTGTAGTGGAGATATAACAGTGGGTGAGGATGATTGGGGTCACTATGCCCTTGCTGTTCCTCTCTACACACACTTCACGTCACCATTGCGTCGATATCCTGATATTTTAGTACATCGGGCTCTAACGGCTGCTATAGAGGCAGAGCAGGAACACTTGAAGCATCAGAGCAAACTCAACAAAGCTAAATTGACAGGGTATGGCAGATGTTTTACAGGGATAAAATCCAATGAAGTGGATTCACAATCAGTTGAAACCTTGAATGCTCTATCATCTGCAGCTGCGAAGTATAGATTACCATGCACCGAGGCACTTTCAGATGTAGTCTCTTATTGCAATCAAAAGAAATTGGCGAGTCGGCAAGTTAAGGATGCTATAGATCGACTGTATATGTGGGACTTGCTAAGGAACAAAGAGGTATGAAAGAATGATTAACATATAATATTCAAGCGCATATGATTGAGTTACATGCCTCTTCATTGAAAGGGGTGCATCATATCAATTATCGTCAAGCGCATATAAATCTTGTACTCTGTATTTTTGAATGATGGAACTTTTTTATTTGACTACGTTTGTTTTTTACTATATCTGCAGATCTTTTTGTCAGAAGCAAGAGTATTGGGTATAGGCCCAAGGTTTATGTCCATCTACATCCAGAAGCTAGCGGTATGCTTATTTAATCTTGATATATATCCTTCTGTTTTTCGATATTTTCTTAGTCTTTCACTTTTGCCTCCAAGTACGGTTGGGACATCGGAGAGGAAAAAAAAGAAAAATGGGTATTTGTTACTCAAGATTTCAATTATCCCGCTCCTAAAATTCTTCTTTGGAAAAGTCAATGAAACAAATTGAGTACATACATTAAGTTTCTGATGTTTCTAATCAACAATCATTTGGCAGATTGAGAGGCGTATATATTATGATGAAGTTGATGGCTTGATAGCGGAATGGCTCGAGTTAACTTCGACCCTCGTGCTCAATTATGTCCCTTACAAACGTTTCCAACGTGGATCGAACATGGCTAGTAGATACAAAGCTTTAGATGAAGTAGCATTCATGGACAGTCCATATAGGTCAGAACCAGAACCTGGCGAGTCAAGCCAGCACTTAGACCGCACTAATAGTTCCGGCCTTGTGATTGAACCTTCTGTATTCCCTATCACCATCCATGTCCTGTCAACAATCCCGGTTGCACTCCATGCTGTGGGTGGGGATGATGGGCCCCTCGATATTGCTGCCCGGCTGTACGTTACTTCATATACCAGGTGAACTTAAGTTCGGAAGCTCCAACCCTCTTCCCCAGTGGTCTTCTGTAGATAGTTGAAGTCACTGTATAGCATAGTGAAGATGTCTACCAAAGTGGTTGATAAATTCACTTTAATTTCTGTTTGAACAACTATGATGAGCTGTATCAGGCTGTGGCGAAGAGCGTAAATTTTCTGGCTATTGCAGTGGCGGAAAAGCCACTTGGTTCAGGGTTTGGTCCAGGTTTTTTTATTGGCTGACCCTGTGCTGACGGCCTGGGTTTTACCCTCTTCTAACTACAGCTCTGTTCGTTTATTTTCATCTGTTGGCAGTCCAAATGTTATTTTTTCAGATTTTGGTCTGCATTATTCGGTTTCAAGTTTGACAATTAGTAAAGATAAAGTTGCCATCTTCTGGCTGTTGGCTTCCTTGGAATTTGCTTTTAGAGTAGTAGTTAATCCTTAATGCTGTCAATGAGGTGCTTACAAGTGGAGACCGCAACTGGACTTGCCGGTGTTGGAATGGGTATGGCTAATACTGAAATGGCAACCGGCATCTTCATGGTCCTGAACAATCTCATTTTGAAGTTGCCCTACGAGAATTATTGATGTCGGTTTATGTTTGTGAGTTCTAGACACAAGTTTGATAGAAAGAAACCTATTTGTTCAAATGGGTTGTAATTGAGTTATATTGCCCTGATTATGTCGCGCTCTGCATATTTTGGATAGTTGGGACATTAGTCTGCTTTTTGTCTTTTAAAACAATTTAGCATTATTATTAGTATCCAATCGTCGTCTACTTTTAGATAAATCGCTTAAAAACAGGGATATTTTATTTTAGAATTTACATGAAAGTTCATACACATACCAATTACCCAGTTTAAGATATGAACTTCATCGTAGCAGGAACAGCAGCACACTTGTAAATAAAAAATGGAAGTATGCATCCTAAATCACTGAAATTTCAGCATGATCACCTGACTTTTGGTGGTAAGTGAACCCTCATTTGTACCTTCATAATTAAGATTCGGACAACTTCCCAAAACCAAATCTGTAAGTAATTCCTAAACAGTTCCATATGAACTCGTTTTTCCAGTTTTTATCGCACGGATTATTGCTGGTCTGAGAAAAAAGCAACAGGTAGCAACAAGTATTGCCTTCATTCCAACAGCACAGCACAAAAGTAAGATTCGGACAATTTCGCAAAACCAAATCTGTAAGTAATTCCTAAACAGTTCCATACAAGACTCGTTTTTCCAGTTTTTTATCACACAGATTATTGCTGGTCTGAGAAAAAAGCAACAGGTAGCAACAAGTATCGCCTTCATTCCAAGACCACAGCGTCACCGGCAGAATCCTGAAAATCCTGAGATTCTGTAGCAGCATTTTGTTCTTCCAAAAGCTTCTGTTGACGCTCTGCGTGTTCTCTCTCACAAGCGCTGATGCCCATTATGATGTCCAGCATCGTCCCTGTTGTACCAAAGAAAACTAGAGGCGCCAATGATTTTCTCTTAATTCCGACTGGAATTGCCACCAAAGCACCCAATACTGAGAAAACCCATGTCCCTAGGGCACTACACAAGTAAATAAATAATAAGAATCGTCTCAGCTCAACAAACAAAATGATCTGAACCAAAACCATCAAGTGCACGTGTGAGTGCGTGACAACCTTTGAATAAGTCTTAAACTGAGATTTAATACCAAGATACCTATAATCAACACCTCAGTTGAACTAATTAAATGTAGAGATACCACTTTATCTTTGCCATTACGTCGCTTAACTAGAGATAGTACCACTCTGTCTAACACAATAAACCCATTTGAATATTTTATCCTCACATCAAGTCAGATAGGGCCAATTAATACATATGGAGGGGGTATAAGAAGTTCATAAAAGAAATGAGAACAATATAAATGAGATGGACGAAGTATATTATGTATAAATATGCTACCTACACTTGTATTGACATTATATTGTCGAATAACTATTAGCTACATCTAAGGTTGCGTGCAAGGAATCTAAAAATAACAAAGTTAAGGTTTGAGAATGGGTAATTATGTAAAGCATACATCATTGCTAATCACATTCAATTCACTTTAAATATAATGTCCACTTCATCTCAGTCAGAAGGAGATACAAGTTTTACGCCATAACATCACCATCATAAGTTTAAACATTGTGCCAAAATGACACAAACACAAGGTGCATTTGACTTTGACAGTGTACGATGTCAACTTTGACAGTTAATTCATCCATATATGGAGAATGTAAAACTTGTTGCATTTTATTAATCAAAACAACATCTCATGTTGTGATTGTTGTAACATTGAAGATGGTATACTCCTAAGAAAATATCGGTTAAAAAATGACATCAAAGTGTAACGGGGACAATATAAATAGGATGAATGTAGTAGAGTAGTCTAGTACTAGCCCATTCTGTAACATTAGTGTCCAAGATTTTCATATCATAGTAATAGAAATCTCTTGTGATTGGAGGAGTTTGACAAATGCTACATAATAGCAAAATATTGAGCGAAAAAAAATAAAATTTAACTCCAAATTATTAGCCTACGTTGAAAAGGCGAGGAGCCAAAGACTCTGGAGTCCAAGAGGGAACTCATATCATGATTGAGGTATTGACTATTGAGTAGGTCAAGACTCAAGTGGCCTTCTGCTTCAGCACATAGACATTTGCATCTCTTATCAAACTAAAAAGTCGCAAAAGATTACCGTGAACTCAGGATCCACCGTTGTTTGTAAATCAATTTACATTCAGACAGGTTAAAGTTCACATAACTGCTGGTGAATCATAAAATAAGGCGGACATTTTTTAACAGTACTCTCCGGCTTCACATAGCACATTTTCCAAATCTAATCCCACTCGCCAGGGCAGTCAAATAAATTAGAGAGACTCGGTTTAAAAGACCGTTTGAGGTCCTACGTAATTGAAAAACTTATTTTTGTAATAGATGGTACTCAAACGTGGACATTTAGTTAGCAAATTAGACCCTTAAATGTTTGGGCCCTGTTTCTGAGAAATGACCAATTTCATAACTCACCGAGTATTGCATATGACCGCAAGACGTGTTTTTTTAGCTAGATCTATTAGAAACTAAGCAATAAACTCAAACACATCAAATATACATTTTTGTCTATAATTATAAATTGCAATTCAAAGCTAGAAACTTTGTCCAATAGAGTAAAGTAAATGACCATGATAGAAACCTGAATAAACCCATCTAGGACTAGTTTCGCAATCGAAAACGCAAATAAATTGAAAAATCATAGCTAATTAAGGGATTTCTT
>VHZZ01001552.1:65540-85807 GCA_009801015.1 Silene noctiflora | reverse complement strand
GTCCTAGATGGGTTTATTCAGGTTTCTATCATGGTAATTTGTTTTACTCTATTGGACAAAGTTTCTGCTTTAAATTGCAATTTATAATTTTAGACAAAAATCTATATCTGATGTGTTTGAGTTTATTGCTTAGTTTCTAATAGATCTGCCTAAAAAACACGTCTTGCGGTCTATGTATATATGCAATACTGGGAGTTATGAAATTGGTCATTGCCCAAACATTGAAGGGTCTAATTTGCTAGCTAAATGTCCACGTTCGAGTACCCATATACTACAGAAAATAAGTTTTTCAATTACGTGAGACCTCAAATGGTCTTTTAAACCTTTTAAACCGAGTCTGACTGTTAAAAAATGTCTGTCTTATTTTATGATTCACCAGCAGTTATGTGAACTTTAACGAGTCTGATTGTAAATTGATTACAAACAACGGTTGCTCCTGAGTTCATTGTAATCTTTTGTGACTTTTTAGTTTGATAAAAGATGCAAATGTCTATGTGATGAAGCAGAAGGCCACTTGAACTTGAGGCTTAACCTACTCAATAGTCAATACCTCAATCATGATATGAGTTTCCTCTTTTTCTCCATAGAACTTGGTTTCTCGCCTTTTCAACGAAGCTTATAATTTAGTGTTAAAAATTCGTTTTTTTTTTTCACTCAAAATTTTGCGATTCCAACAATTAAACGAAATGACCACGAAATCGTCACGACCTACACGACCAATAAGTTTCGTAAGAAGGGTGTACTTTTCGGCACAACTGTACAAGGGTATTTAGTATATGTACCTCTAATTCAATACGTAACTCGATTATAAGAACACATCCAATCATTCATTCACTCAGTGATTAATTCATTCGTTCTCCGCAATTATTGACGTAATTCAAAATTAACTAATTCACTTACAGCTAGATTACCAAAACATCAATTAAGTACCACTAACCACTTTTCAATACAAGGATATTTACTACTTAGCATATGTCTCTCTAATTCAATCCATAACTCGATAATACGAAACAAATCCAGTCATTCATTCACTGATTCAATTCATTCATTCATTCCGTAATCCGTAATACGCATTCAAGTATGTCAATCAATCACTCCTGAGTAGAATTAATCTACTATACGAACACATCAACTGAAATTAAATTAAATTAAATCAAATCAATCAAATCAAATAACCTAACAAAAACAGATAAATCCATCATCATCGACATAGTTTAACTCGAATATAATCGGAACAATTAAACACGCAGATGAATCGGAAATGAAAGCAATAGTAGATCGATGAAAGGAATTAGAAGAAGAAGAAGATGGAGAGAAAGTATACCTTGATGATTGAGGGAGGATAGAGAGAGAACGGAAGAACTCTAGAAATTGGGGGTGACGAAGAGATGAAGAAATCGGAAGGAGTAGTTGGGATAAATTAGGGCTGGTTGGTTTGTTGGATGTGTTTGTACTCCCTCCATCGCCATTATTTGTTGTCCTATTTCATTTTGGGTGTCTCAGTCCTTTATTGTCCTTTCTATTTTAATATTGCATTTTATAAGCAATTTGATCATTCACTCCCAATTTAGTCCACTTGTCATCTTACAATTGGCTTCATTATCTTTCCTTGGTGTTTATGCCAAAACCAAAAGACAACAAATGACCAGGACGGAGAGAGTATTAGGGTAATGTCGGCTATATTTTATGCTAGATCACAAAATTAAATTAAATAAATTATTTTATTTGAAATTGAATAAATTATTAGTTTGAAATATAAAATATTAATTTTGGGACGTCTTAAATTCCGCGCATTATTTTACTTAATCTCGTGTATTTTTCCCCCTTATTACAATTGTATCCCTCTCATTTTTTAACCCACCAGGAAAAACAAGAGAGAAACAAGAGAATACATCATCCCATTCTCCCTTCGTCTCATCTCAATCACCAGCCGCAACTGCCCACCGCGCCGATAGATGAACACCGTACTCCGGCGATGGTGGTCGACGACAATGAATTTGATTAAATGTTAATTGAAATTTGGAAATGACCTCGTTTCGTACTGAATCTCGTTGATGAAGTAAAGGAGATTTATGAAGATGGATGTTCTTGATGATGATGATTATTATTATGAGCGTATGTCACTTTCCGATTTATCATTTCGTTTCCATAAATGGTTGCAGTTATAACAACCATCTGCACGCAGTACAACCACTTCAACAACAACCGGCGACCGCCAAGAGCCTGCATAACATACTTCGGCCAAACAGACAACCGTCGAACTATACTCCGGCAAATCCTACTGCCGCCAGTACATCAAACCCCTTGAATGACAAAAAAATCGAAACCCTAATTGTAAACTTCCCTTTCTTTAAATATTTATTAAATCGATATTAAGATGTTTGTTATAAATTTTTGATAAAACGATAATATTATTTCTGATACTACGAATTAAGATACAAAATTGATGAATTATCGATGCAAAGCGTCTCCCTTGTGACGGGTCGGTATTTGTGACGGGTAATGTCACTCACAAAATAAATAGGGGGACAAGGTGGGGCACCCCCCACTTGCTTTCCTCTCTCCTCTATTTGGGCTCACAAAATGGTATCCGTCTTCTCATTTGTGACGGATACCTTCCGTCCCAAATGAGAATTGCTGTTATCGATGAATTGCTTTTGGTTTGGGAGGGAGAGAAGGGAGATAAATTTTTGCATCAGAAATTTCAGTGTTTAAAAGGAAGGGTAAAATCGGAAAACTAGAGGCAAAGTGCGCGGGAGATAAACCCTAGATAATTCATGTACCCATTTGGGCATTTTCAATTTCACATAGGATAAGAGTATGAAAGATGCAATTTTGATGATTCCTGGACATAATTTATCTATAGTTATATGCAATTAAGGCATGAAAAAGGGTAAATCAGTTGAAATTATTAACACAAATTTGAAGATTGTAGAGCATAAAATAAAAAAAATGTTGAAAATAATAAAGAAAAAAAGAGACAAACTTGGAGATAGAACGGTCTTCAAGGTGCTTAACTTCTTCTTTTCCTGCCATTTTTTATTCTCCTTCTCTCTTCTTGATCAGGTTTTGGCAATGAATTATTTGGGATTTTAGACTTGGAAAACCGTTAATCGGGTGCGACGCGGTAGAGTCGGTTTGGGTTCGGGTATTTTCAGGTTTGCAACCAATCGTGATCCTAACGCGCCATTTTGAAATCGGATCAACTTTGAGGGTGTTGTTAATTGTTAAGAAGTTACTCGAATTTAGGATGATGGTCATTACAACGATAATAATATTAGAATTACATCATAGGGTTGGGGTAATTCAGCTTATGGGCCAAATTTGGGTCATATGTTCAGAAATAGATTGGCAGGGATCGTGTCGGTTTTGCAAAATCATTTACTACCCATCTTGTAATTTATGGACGTTATTGGCCCGGATATCCGACATTCCGAAAATCAAGTATTATACACTTTAATTTTAGTTGTTCAAAAGGTCGTATTGGACCGCGTTTCTTTTTTCTCCCAGTTTTTCTACCATGTGTCCGGGGTTGGTTCAGGAGTTACCTAATTCGATTACAACCCCAAATAACAAGTATTAACCAAATTTATTTTCACAATTATACGATTTTCGTTCGAGTCTGGTTTATCGTATAGCGCCACCGTCAAATCTCCACAGTTGCACCTTAAGATTTTTGTAGCTGATTTATTTGACCTGATGAACCCTCCATGCGATTTATGGGCATTATTTTTCCGGGACCCCGGAATCTCAAAAACCGTGTACTATACAATTCAATTTGAGTCGTCCGGGAGGTCGTACTGGATCACGTTTCTTTATCTCCTATTTTTCTACCACGTGTCCGGGGTTCGTTCAGGAGTTAGTCAATTCAATTTCAACCCTAAATAACCAGTATTAACTAAATTTATACGATTATTCGATTTTCGGCGGAGTCACGTTTATCGCATAGAGGCACCATTTTATCTCCTCAGTTGCACCTTAAAATTTACATGGCCTCTTTTTTCTGACCCGAAGAATCCTCTGTGCACTTTGCGGACATTTTTAGTCCGGGAACACGGAATCTTGAAAACCTTGTATTATACACTTTAATTTGAGCCGTTCGGGAGGTCGAACCGGACAATGTTTGTTTTTCTTCTAGAATTTGTAGCACGTGTCCGAATTCAGTTAAGGAGTTACCCAATTCGATTTCAGCCCAAATATAGGTATATATTAACCAAAATTTCACGATTATACGATTTTCGTCGAAGCCTGACTTATCGCATACACAACACAAACAAATTTTCCCAGTTGCACCTCAAAATTTGTTTGGCCGCTTTATCTGACCTGAGGAGCCATTCGTGAGATTTATGGACATAATTGGTCCGAAACCCCTACATCCCGAAAACCGTGTATTAACACATCAATTTGAGTCGTTCGACTGTTCGCGAGGTCGTACAAGATCAATTTTCTTTTTCTTCCAGTTTTTCTACCACGTGTCCGAAGGTCAGTTCAGGAGTCACCCAATTCGATTTCAGTCCCAATATTAGGTATTAACCACATTTTCACGGTTATACGGTTTTCGTTCGATTTTGGCTTATCGCAAACAGGCATTGTCAAATCTCTTCAATTGCACCTCAAAATTTGTGTGGTCGCATTATCTAACTTGAGGAACCCATCATGCGGCTTTTGGACATTACCGGCCCGGAACTCCGACATCCCGAAAATCATGTATTATAAACTTCAATATGAGCTATTCAAAAGGTCGTACCGGGCCACGTTTCTTTTTTCTCCTAGTCTTTCTACCTTGGTTGGTTCAGGAATTACCCAACCCCAAATAACAAGTATTAACCAAATTACACGATTATACAATTTTCGGCCAAGTCTGGTTTATTACATAGAGGCACCGTTAAATCCTCTCAATTGCTCCTCAAAATTTATGTGGTCGCTTTATCTGACCCGAGGAAGTCTACGCGTATTTGGGTTGATGTAGTTCAGGATTGTATTGGTGACTTGGTTAGAGCCGACTTTGTTTCGGCTTTTGATTAATAATAAACCTTCTCCCTTAGAAAAAAAAAGTTTGAGCTACTCGCTAGCTTTTTGAGCCAAATCAATGTTAACTTGACTGGACTCATTAAAGTCTCAAGCCGATCCCAACTCCGAGGCAAGGTTAGACCGGCCGAGCTCGAGTTGCCTCGCCTCATAATCACCTTTAGGCTTAATTATTTTTTACTATGGAATATTAACATGAGATACTTCTATATATTATTTCAACTCCGTTTCACGCTTATAACGGTCTCAAATAAGAAACACAAATTCTCATTGAAAACGGATTGTGCCCTTTCACAATATGCAAGTGACACTATCCATGAGGTGCTCCATTTCTCTCCCACTTGCCTTATTGTGAGAGAGACACTATCCGTCTTCGGCTTACGACGGATAGTCGTTTTAAATAAGAAATTGTCCAAGGACATTGGACAATACACATGTGAGGATTGATCACCTCACTTTCACAAATTCGATTCCCCACCAAACCAAGCCAAAAAAACACCAAAGAAATCTCAAGAAAGAAAAGTAGTTCAATGCAAATCGCATCAAAATTGCAATGTACCTGGACAAACCCTGATGCTCAAATGTTGAGACCCTCTATATTATGTTCATCAAAACCTCAACTTCAAACCCTTCTCAACTTTCCTAAAAACATTGACAAAATTTCTTCATTTTCTTCAAAATCTAAGCATTACCCTTTATTTGTAGCATCCATGTCTACTACTCCTGTTGAAAAGGTGGCACCTTTGAATCATGATGCTTCTGCCCAGAAACCTCAATACCCAGTTCAGGTGATCTATTTAATAGAGCAATTCTCTGTATAATGCATCAGTTAGTTGTAGTTTTAGTATTGTTTTTCTGTTTTACTTGATTAGTACTTGAACTGTCCCGGTTGTCTGTTTACCTTTGATTAAAATATCCCTCGCAAAGAATAAAAAAAGGTAAACAAATGGTTGCAGCGTAGTAGTTTTGTAATTGGGTATTCTTATTGTTTGATTTGATTATTGTGTAATGATTCAGTATTGGGTATTTAATTGTACAATTGTATTATCATTTGCATTTTAGTCTGTTGTTTATTTGGTCTTTGCATTTGTAGGTTCATGTAAAAGTATGTCAGTGAGTAAAGGCCTGTTCTTTTCGACTGAAACTCTCTGAACTGAAGGAAACTGAAGTGCGAAGAGTAAAAATGAAATGAACTTAGTCGAACTTAAAATTAATTTATAGGACGGCTTGAACTAAAGTGAATTGAAATTAAGTCCAAAAGAACATGGCCTAATTCTCGATAAATGCTTCTAATAATTTAATCTAGCTAAGGTTTTATTGCTTGACTTGATTAGTTGTGCACTGGCTCAGTATTTGGGTCTTTTTTATTAGGTATCTGCATCTTGATCTTTGTTGAATTCCTTGAGTTAACTCGAGTTTGGTATAATTTATGGAGTATTGTTAATCGGTTAATCTTTACTCAGCACAAAATCCTTGCTTAAGTGATTACAGTATGTAGCTGTCTTGACGTTCTTCGCCTTGCTGTGTTGTTGGATGAAATTGACTGTAAGCAGTATGAAATGGTGTGTGTGACAATAGTTTAATTGTCAGGGGTTATACTTCTGCAGCCCCTATAAAGTAGGAGAATTGAATCAGCTAAACTTAATGGCTTGATCGATTAGATTCATAGTTCTTACTTCTTATAAGTCGGGTGGTATGCTACTTTTCACTAATTTTTTGTCATTGGAGTATTGGGCGTCAGTACATCACCTTGTTATGAAGTACGGTTCTGGACATACTGGGATCTTATTCCAAATTTTACCATTACTTATGACCTTATTTTTCTGTATTCTGTGTAGGTGATTGTATGTGGTTAAGTTTTAGTCCCCTTCTTAGAGTTTAGCTAGTTTGTGAGAAATCTCTAACTACATCCTGATCTCGGTGTTGTTCTTCGTAATATTATTTGAGTAGTGACTAATAGTTGATAATGGTGGATAATTAGATAAACATAAGGCCATTATTGATAACCAAGTGGAGACGTCTATATTTATGGTCGCGGTTCATACCACAAGAGTAGGTCAATAGAATTAGTTCACATTTAGCTTGCTAATTTCTGTTAGTCAGTTTCTTATGGTTACTGACATCTATGGGTAGAGCCGTAGAGGAATGACTCCACTGATGGATCTTAAGACTCTTAACTTCACTATACTTAATCCAACTGAAAAATTAGTCTGAAGTATCATAGGTCACTTGCCTTTGCACTCTTGTGAGTTCTGACAACTATTAGGATTATATTGAATGAGGTAATGAGTGGAAATATGGAAGAATATAAAGAATATGGTGGAGGACATGATTGATGTGTAGAAAAGAAGAAAACAAGGGAGGTTGTTCTATTGTTTCTTCCACATTGAAGGATATAGTTGCCTGACTTGCCACTCTTCGTCAGTCATTATTCAACCACCCCCGCCCCTATACCCACATCCACATCCACATCCTCACATACATCTTGATTAAAGCTCAACACTTCAACTATGATCCATGCTGTCATCTGCCAGTGAGTATCAACTAGGATGTAGGTTCTCAACTGATGATTGAAAACATCGACATTATATGATGACGTTCGCTAATGTAGCATGGTTGAGATGCCCTGATTGTTTTCTATTACTATGGAAGTGGCATCCTTGACATTCGAAGAAATCTATGTAATATGGAGAGTTATTGATAGGACTATGATTTTGAGTTCTGGAAGATGTTACCCCCCTTGTCAAATTCTGCAAGATTTGAGCCAAAGTGAAATCTTAATAATGGACTATGTATATGGATAAGGTCCTTACAATATCGAGAACTGTTAGGATTATGTTTCAAATCGATTATCTAAAGTTTTCATATCATTAGTTAAAGTTATCTCAAGTGTGTATTATAACCTTCAAATTTGTCTCTGAGTTAGCATCTCAGACGACTATATGAGAATGAGTCAATACCTATCATGCCCCGGCTATGAGGATGTTTAAGAAAGCGTGCATACCATTATTGTGCACACCATTATTTTTCATATGGATCATTGCTAACACTATAACCATTTATCACACCTAATATGACGATAAGCTTCTAACATTATATTCAAAGAGGCTGTCTCGAGCATAAGCTCTTCAAATTTAGCTATTTGTTGGTGAAGAAATTAGAGTGAGTTGAGCTATTAAGGTTTTTGATAGACTTAACAGAGATGTAGAAGTTATACGTCTTGCTAAGACCTACATGACACGAGGCATATCCAATCTGCAGGCCATGGTTAAACACATTCTAAGCTAAGTTGTGTGTCTTTATGAATTTGAGTATGTTTGCTATCAAAGTTTGAGCATGTTCGTCGTGTTGAAACACATGAGCTTAAAAGTACACATCCTGCAGGCTTGATTGTCTCCTAGTTCATAAGCTTCAGGACGTACTTTTATGCGATTTTGTTCAACCTTCAAGAGATTTTTTAACTTTGTACTTGTGGTCATTCTATTTCAATTTTGTTGTCTCTTATTTTTCACTATATAATACCATTTCATCTCTGAATCTAGTTTTCGTCTTTGATTCCACACTTACAGTTACACTTGTTGAAATTCTTTGTAGTAACCAGAGTTGTGTGAATCTTCAATGGTAACGTGTTGTGTGAATCTTCAATTGTATTTCTCTCACTTAACCAAAAGTTCTAAACACATTACAGGTTGCAAAGCGTTTGGAGAAGTTCAAAACTACAATTTTCACTCAGATGAGCCAGCTAGCCATCAAACACGGAGCCATTAACCTTGGCCAAGGATTCCCCAACTTTGATGGACCGGAGTTTGTAAAAGCTGCAGCTATCCAAGCCATTAACGAAGGGAAAAACCAATACGCCCGGGGTTATGGAGTTCCTGACCTCAACATCGCTGTTGCCGAAAGGTTCAAGAAAGACACAGGTCTAACAATTGACCCTGAAAAGGAAATAACGGTCACCTCAGGCTGCACAGAAGCCATTGCGGCTACCATGTTAGGATTAATTAACCCGGGTGATGAGGTAATCCTCTTTGCCCCATTCTATGATTCTTATGAAGCCACACTTTCTATGGCCGGTGCCAAAGTCAAAGGAATCACGTTACGTCCACCTGACTTTGCTGTCCCTCTTGAGGAGCTCAAGTCTACAATCTCGAAAAACACACGGGCCATCCTTATAAACACACCTCATAATCCCACTGGAAAAATGTTCACAAGAGAAGAACTTGAGTTTATAGCATCCCTTTGCATCGAGAATGATGTGTTGGTTTTCACCGATGAGGTTTATGATAAGTTAACCTTTGAAATGGATCATATTTCCATGGCTTCTCTTCCTGGTATGTATGAGCGTACTGTCACCTTAAATTCTCTCGGGAAGACATTCTCTTTAACCGGATGGAAGATTGGATGGGCCATAGCACCCCCTCATTTGATTTGGGGAGTGAAGCAAGCCCACTCTTACCTCACTTTCGCCACTTCCACTCCAATGCAGTATGCCGCGGCTACTGCATTACGAGCACCCGACTCCTATTTTGAGGAACTCAAAAGGGATTACAGGGCTAAGAAGGACATTTTGGTGAAAGGGTTAGTTGAGGCAGGTTTTAAGGTGTTCCCGTCAAGTGGAACCTACTTTGTTATGGTAGATCACACTCCCTTCGGCCAAAAAGACGATGTTGCATTCTGCGAATATCTAATCAAGGAAGTTGGAGTTGTAGCAATCCCGACAAGTGTTTTCTATTTGAACCCCGAAGAAGGGAAGAACTTGGTGAGATTTACCTTCTGCAAGGATGAAGATACCCTGAATGCCGCTGTGAAGCGCATGAAGGAAAAACTGAAACGAGTTTAGGTTAGTGTTCCTTGTACTTCAACCCGATTATCTGAATTCTGACGATAATTCAAAATCCCGTCACAGAAATTTCAATCTGTAGGAAGTCAGAATCGGACAGAGTAGTAATCAGAAAGAGCAAACATGTTTCATCATTCTGTTACACTTTTACATGTGGTTAAGGTTGGTAGGAATTATTGTTGATGTTCTTAACATTGTTTGCAAGATGATAATGCATAATGAACACAACTTAAATTTGATATTAATAATAATGTACCCAAGTTGTGGTACTAATGTATTTCTAGTCTTTGTTTACCCACATGTTACTCGGAAAAACAGGGGGATGATAACGCCAAAGACGATATGTATTCTACCACTTGTTTTGTCAGATTATTAATTTACAGTAATAGCTTCATTTTTCCAAGGCGTTTATACTCGCAAGTGGCAGAGTATATAACCGCATGACCCAATGACCATCCAATGAAGCAAGTCTTGTTTTTGACGGTCACAAACCTTTGACGTCTCAAAACTCTATTTCATTTAAATCATGTCTGACTCGTTTCAAGCTTGTGCGTGTTGTGACGGACTCTGTACTAGACTACTAGTGGGTTATAAGATGAAGAGGTACTGTACTACTGTGTGTGTAGTCAATTCGTTTCCTGGAAATGGGGACAATGATTTCTTTTCTATAGCACTACTTGAGGTTCAAGGACATATCCACCCCCAATAAGTTTTTTTCTTTTTGCTAGGTCAAATATGATAACGGATCGTATGTCGCGTTATTTTTATCGACACATCATGTTTACGTAGGAACAGAGGTAGTATTACACGAGATGAGACACATAAGTGATTACCATGCAACACGTAGAACACAAATAATTGAGAAGGTTGCGACAATTCTACAAAATGAGGGTTTACAATTACAGTAGAGGTGACTAAATGTGAACTTGCACCGAACACGGGCAAAACCCACGTGGGTTTTTTCACCTACGGACAAGCGGGCTAGCAGTTGGGATAGGTGAATAGTCAATAAACCTTTGTGAATTTACGAAAAGACATTGCCCAACCCGCTCTTTTTACAAGCTAGATGGACCGAGTATAATGAACAGGATAACCCGTGATCAGCTCTAGTTTACAAGAGGTTGATAACCGATTAAAACCTCGTAAAATTTCGGTTGGGAAAATGAGTTTGAGGTTGAGTTGCATGCTTGAAGAAGTATTAGGTTAATATATTTGATATTTTTACATGTGAGAAAACATTTACATAATCTGGTTAGAAAATGGACAGTAAGATTTTCTTGGAAATAAGAGAACACACAGCTCCCAATTCCCATTTACCAAATCTTCTGCTTGTCCCCTTCAAAGAACCTTCTTGTCTTTGGAACTGTAAATTCATGTGGTAAAACCAAATTTGACTATGACTAGTTTTACTTTTACTTTTACTACAATTAAAGGATTAACCAACTAAAACAAATTGGCAAGAAATCATATACTGCATTAAAAAAAAAAAATAAAAAAATAAAAAAAAAAAAAAATAAAAAATAAAATAAAAAAATACTTGTATTAAATGTCATTTTAGGTAAGATTTTTGTAAAAAACGAAAATTATAAGACCATCCCCAAGCAAGGTCACCAACCGGGTCGTGACCTTGTTGGGTCGTCCTAATGACGTAATTAAGTACTAATAAGAGAGTAGTTATGGTGACCTTGAAATGGTGAGGGTCAATTTATGCCCTTGAGTTGAGGTCTTGAAAAGGGTGGTAACCTTACATGTGGCAACTTGTTATTGGCTTACAACATTAAATAAACAAAAGTAAAAAAAAAAAAAAAAGTACAACTATGTACAATTGTACATCATAAAGTGGAAAATGATTGGGTTGATGACCTAAGTCGCGACTTTCTGCTTGGGAGGGTGAAAGTGGGTCAAGATTAATAAGGTGTAATTAAGAGGAAATTTTTTGGTGACTCGATTAACTCGACTTTCTGCTTGGGGATGGTCTAACAAGTACGTAGTAAATTATGAAAAAAAAAATTATGTAGGTAAAACGAAGATCATATAAAAACTTAACTATGGAGCAGTAATATCAATTTAACCATTTCTTTGTACTCCTATGTGTAGTCAAATTTATTTACGAATTAGGTTAAATGTAGTAAATCGGACCGAACAGATAAAGTATACGTGGTCAGGTTGACTATTTCGTACCCTATTTTTTCTAACCCTTATATTCAAGGGTTTCTTGTAGTACAACCTGAAGCAAGGACATATATTCAGAGAGTTGGCCAACTAATATTAATTGTGGAACAAAGCGTCTCCTTTGTGACGGGTCGGTCCTTGTGACGGGTAATGCCACTCACAAAACGAATAGGGGGACAAGGTGGGGGCACCCCCCACTTGCTTTCCTCTCTCCTCTCATGGGCATTTTGTCTCACAAAATGGTACCCGTCTTCTCATTTGTGACGGATACCTTCCGTCACAAATGAGAATTTGCCATTGTGGAATTGCCTTTAATTTGGAAGGCAAAGACTAGAATTCGTCCAACAATAACACTCAATTTTATTGAACAAGAATACGCAACTAGACTTGGTCCTTTAACTTGAACTTTGGTTCAAAAGTTAGCTTACTAGCTTCACTAATCTCCATTTGTTAGTCCCAAGAATACGACAATATATAATAGAACGACTTAACTTCTCATTATGATAACCAACGTATTTATCATATACACTTGACGCCCTAGGTTCCTAACCTAGGCCCAATATGATACAATACGACATACAACTCGTTAGTTAGCCTAATCTTTGTTTTGTCAATTCTTCTTTAAGACGTCTTAATTTAAAACGGCTCTCACATTCAATTAAAGGTAAAGTGAAAATAAAAGAGATTGTTAGAGGTCTTAAGTTAAGACAGTTTTAAGCAAGACCAACTGATATGTATAACAGTTGTAAATAAGACAAACTAAAATAATACTAACGCGATGAAGATTCAACACTTATCGGAAAGCGATTTGGGATGCGGATACTTTTCTTCACTGTTGAATCAACATCATTGGTTTGTGATGACCCGTATTACCAGCTTAGTTAATATCAGCTAAACTTAGGTCATGTTCTTTGCGACTTAATTTTAACTTATTTAAGTTCATTTTAACTCTATTCAGTTCAGTAACTCGGCTCCATTCAATTCACCTCGATTTAGTTCATTTTACTCAAATTAACTCTTATTTCAGTTCTATTCAATTAGCTCAGCTCCATCCAGTTCAGTAACTCAATTCCATTCAGTTCATAATTGAATAAAGTGATAAATATAGTTCATAAGATGCCAATCAAAACCACAAAGTAAACAAATAAATCAAATCAAAACCATAAATGTGTATACTATAAATAAACTCAAATTGAGTTACAAATTTAATTGACATTTAATTGCTACCAAATCATGAATGAATACAAAACTATCTCAACAATTCCAATCACCCTACAAATCAGCTGCAAATAATCAAAGCCGTTCATTTATTTCCCAAATCCTAATTAAATAGCTTTTCTAAAAAAAGGATTTTTTTAAAAATCTATTTAATTTTAATTACCATTTATGGATTGGTTGAGCATGATCTCATCTCACGCATCACATGTTGAATATCTTTTGTTTGATTTTTTGAGTTAAAATAATAATAAATGGCAAATAAAGTAGTGTGTTATGTTTCCACTTTTTTACACCCCCTTTTTTGGGCAAATATACAAGTCATTGATTTTGATTTATGCATGAATAGCAAAATAAATTAATGTCCGGAATTAGTAATGACGCGTAAATAAAATTCGAGCGGATAATTAACAGTAAGTATTAAGTAGACTATACAATCAGTTGTATTGGTTGTATAGAAAAGAATCTGAGGTTTATAATGAATTATTTAAGATTAGACTTATACATTACGAACTTTATTTGAAAGAATTTGAGCACAATTATAAAAAGATAGGTCTTAAAAAATTATACTGAAACTCAAGAATAGTATATATAAGTCTATAACATACCCTTTATCGGTAGTTTCTGCAGAGTATTAGTTATTCTTACAACATGAAACCGTGGTACTGTTCTTTTGATTGAAAGTAGGCGAACTGAATTGAAACCAGTTAAGTTAAACCGAAACCAGTTAAATTAAACTGAATTAAGCTGAAGTGAAATAACATGAGCTAAATTGAACTTAAAACATGAGTTGAACCGACCTGAAATTTAGTCGAAAAGAACATAGTTTAACTAAAACATTTTTCAAGTCCTTGCTAGAGAAGTAATCTATCTTTATATCTCGAATCTTCAATTTTGTTTAATTTTTCCTTATTTGATAAAATTTAAACAACTGATTGAGACGAGAAAAGTAACCGTGTTTGTATCTCGATTCTCAAAAGCTTAATCTTAAAGCCTAGATATACAAAGGCCAAAAAAAAAAAAAAAAAAAAAGTGTGAGGAAGCACGTGCCAGGACAGACATGGTGAAGCCATAAAAAGGGGGTGGCAGACACTACTCAGTTAATTTTCAGTAAAAAATAAAAAATAAAAAAATAAAAAAATAAAAAAATAAAAAAATGAAAATCTGAGATCCAACATTCCAACCTTCCCCCTTCAATACCGTTCCCTTTATCCTCCATCCAACGGCTATTATCCTCTTTTTACTCGTCGCCGTTCGATCTCCATCCTACGGCCTACATCCGATCTCTTCCCCGCCTTCCCCATTTAAAACAAATATTAGACGGTATTTGATTAATGTTAGTGAGAGACCTCTCTAATAAGAGCGAGCTTATCATGTAGTTAGTATTTTATTTAATTTTTATCATTTTCTTTTTAGTTAATTTTTATTCGGGTCAATTTGTATTAGACCATTTTTGAATTTAACAGAATGTAAGTCGAGTCTTGTTAATTTCGGTTCGAAATTTTTTCTTGTGTGTTATTATCAAATGTCATAGACATAATGTGCTCTGAGCAACAATAAACATTCGTGTATGGTCATATTAATCTATTCACCTCAGGTCCTTAGCTCGGGTGTCAGATCATATATAAACCGAGTTATTAGGACGAGTGAAGTTTACTAAAAATCTATCTTATCTAGATAATCGAGCCGGGTAGGACCACTAGGGCGGTAAAGCTCTCCCTCATGAGTTTCAACATTGATGTGTTCCCAGGGCTCGAGCACGAGACCTCTGGTTAAGCTAGAACAATCCCTTATCAGTTGATCTAAGTGTTCATAGGTTAGACCGTTATTACTTTAAGATCAATATATCCGTTTTAAACCAGAATTTGTCTCGAATTAAAAACATAACTGAAAAAACAAATTATAAATCCCCCCACATCCCCTCATTTCTTTGCTTCAGTTTTTTCTCCCAACATTTCAAACCTCCAACACCCTCTCTCTCTCTTTCCCATCTCTCCTCCATTTCCCTCCACTATATACTAACCTGCGCCACTAACTACCTTCCCTCCCCCGTCCCCACCTCTTATCCTGCGCACTCCGCCATGTCACCACCTCCGACCACCCAATTCAACCGAACCCGACCCGAATCCTAACACCACGCCGTTAACTAATTAAATCAGTTTATTTTCGCAGTACGGTTTTTACTCGGTCTAATCTTGAAAAAATGGAAAGTCAAGCGAAGCTAACAAGAACACAGTCATCACTTCTCCGATCATCCCCAACCGTCCGATCCTCCATCCAAACCCTCTCCTCCACCGTAGATCTCCATCAATATTCCGACGACGATGAAAACGACAACAATAATAATAAAAGCGACAACAACGATAAAGAAAAACAACATTCTCGCCACCACCACCATCTTAAACGACACCGTTTCACCCCAAAATTAACCCTAATTTTCACTCTAACCCTAATATTTACCGTCATTTACCTCAACACCTCGGAAACCACCACATCAACTTCCGAAAATATCCTCCTTTTCCTCATCTTCATCGCTGTTTCTCTCTTTTACCTCAGTAAAAACAAACATTTACTCGACCACCTCAAAAACTTATCCTCAGTAAAAACACACCACCACCGCAGTAACTCTAACCCCTCAGTCGAATGGTTCATCGGCGATGACGTGGCAGTTGAAACTGCCACGTCGGAGGTGAGAGAAGGAGTGGAGTATTACGGAAATGGTGATTTTTACGAAGGGGAGTTTTACAGCGGTAAAAGTAATGGAAGCGGGGTGTATAATTACTGTAGGGGTAAAGGTAAATATGAAGGAGAATGGGTAGAAGGAAGATATGAAGGGTATGGGATAGAAAGTTGGGGTAAAGGGAGTAAATATAGAGGAATGTATAAAGGTGGATATAGACATGGTTATGGTGTTTATAGGTTTTTTACTGGAGATAGTTACGGTGGTGAATGGTTAAATGGTTATTATCATGGTTTTGGTGTTCAATCTTGCAGTGATGGCAGTTGTTTTTTTGGGGTGTTTAAATCTGGGGTTAAACATGGTCTTGGTTGTTACCATTTTAGGTACGGAACTTTTTCCGTCTCGGTTATTTCTTTACGTTTTTCTTAGCCGGTGTTTCGGCCGGTTTTTTTTATAATGTCTGCTTTTTTCTTCTTTGTATGTCTCGGTCATTTCTTTATGTTTTTTCATAGCTGGTGTCTTGGCCGGTTTTCTTATGATGTTGATTTTTTGGTCATTTCTTTATGTTTTCGTTTTATGGACAATTTCGTCTTAAATGAGAATTTGTGCTGTTGGATTGTTGGTTGTGTGTTATTTGACTGATACGTTTTTTAAAATACGTGAGGGAGGCGAAAGGGAATTTGAAAAACGTATATAATCAAATGGAATAGTTACCATTTTAGTCGTTTTCTTTTTAATTTCTTGGTTTTGTTGTTGTGTTTGGTTTTGTTTTGATAATTGGTTTTGTGTGAGACGGTTTGATAGTAATATTGTGTAAAATTGATACACATTGTGGAGATTAAGAGTACTTCGTCTGTTCCATTGGATTGTATGCGTTCTCTTTTCCAAATAAGAGCGAATTTTGAAAAAAAGAAGTATATAATTCATTAGAATTGAGGGAGTACTTGTGTAAGGCGGCGGCCTGTGTTATTTCCGTTTAATACTTGAGATTTCCACGGAATTAGTTTCTTGTAAGTTGGTCGGATTAATATTGTGTAGAACGGGTTCACCCATATAAGGGAAAATGAAGTTACTTGTGTAAGGTCGCTTGACACAAGTATTTCTGTTACGGTATTTGTGGTTATGTAGTTTTGACATCTTATCCGAGTTGTAACCGGATAGGATCGTGATGTGGGTATGTTACGGTATGGGGGAAGATTGATGGATTATTGGATTATTTATTGTCTTTGTTCTTTAAAGATTATGTTTTTTAATTGAGAAGTGGAGGGTAGTTTGGTTTTTAGGGGGATTGGTGGACCATTGATGATGGGTGATGATTAAGACTGTAACACTTTATATGGGACATTCTCTGGGTATATCATGCTTGAATTACTGTTTTCGCGGTATGGGTAAATGAATGAACGCGCAGCTGAATTTGAATCTAGCTTAATGTACAAGATTCGATCTTTTTGTAATCGTAGATTAATAGTAACTAAAATCTTGTTAAATTAATGTTTTTTTTTTTTGTCCTGTAATTGAATGGATGCAGTTGTTTGGTATCTCTGGTAAATAGATAGGTAGCGGATCATGAGGGATTTTGTTTCCGAGCTTGTGGCAGTTTCGTTTATGGTAAATGATGCTAATTATGTTTCTTGATGATGCAGAAATGGGGATAGGTATGCTGGGGAGTATTTTGGAGATAAAATCCATGGATTCGGGGTGTATCACTTTGCTAATGGGCATTGCTATGAGGGTTCGTGGCATGAAGGCCGTAAACAAGGTTACGGGATGTATACTTTCCGAAATGGGGAACCTAAGTGTGGTGAATGGAATTGTGGGTCCCTGAAGACTCCCCTACCGGCACTAACAGATTCAGTTCTCCGAGCAGTTCAGGTGATTATCGATCATAGTCATCTTTTAAAAATTGCAAAACTGTTATCAGTCAATCTAAATTACCCGACCAGGCCGGAAATGGTCAACCTAAATTAGATCTGTTCCAAAGTGACTAATTTGAAACAGAAACAGTTTTAAGCACAGGTAACATTCACTCAAAAGCGATTCGATTGCCCTGTATCACGACTGACCTTAAAATGACGGCTTTGACCCTTTTCCGATCTAGATTTCAGATTCAGTACTGTGTGCTATTGAAGATTATTAGCTTCTGATCCTGATCTGTTGCATTTCAATTTATAGGCTGCAAGAAAAGCAGCAGAGAATGCAATCAACCTACAACGAGTTGATGATCAAGTTAACAAAGCAGTGGCAGGTGCAAATCGAGCTGCCACAGCCGCTAGAGTTGCTGCTGTCAAAGCCGTTCAAAATAAAATGAACAGGAAATTTTATGATATGAATGCTTAATATAGGATGAATTCGGATTTACCCATAGTAAATGTAAAGTTTTCGCCAAAATGGCGGGATTTTAGCAGGAAGATAACCCCAGTAAGCGCAAGCTTGCCGGAGGTTGAGAGAGTTTTGAGTTTTTTTTTCATCATTTTTCTTTCTCAGTGACCTGTAAAATGTACATAAATCTGAAAATGTAGATCTAATGAATATGTGAATTAATCAGAGTTCATTTCTGTCTTCCTGATTTCATGAAGATTCCAATTTCGAATACAACCATTATATGTCGAGTAACGGTCTTATAATAGCTTATATTCCTCATTTGTAGCGTATACTAGACCTGGTTAACCGGTCAACAGGCTCGGGTCATATCTACATTATATAAAAGCCAAGTTTTTTTAAAACTTATGATTGGTTGATTAAATTAAGGAGATAAATAATTTTTTGACCCCACTACTAYTTATACCATCACTCACATAAATTTTGATCAATTAATTTCTTACTTCACTAATTTTTAATGCATCACTAAGTAAGTAAATTTAATAACTAAGGAATTAACCAACATAATAAATATAGGTCTAAAAGATCTTACAAAAAAAATAAAAAAATTAAAATGAATTTTTTTAAAAATTGACAAAAAAAAAACAATTACCATAATAAATACAGTATATAGTATTTCATAACAAATACTTATAGTGATTAAAACAAAAATATTCAAAATCGGAAAAAAAAAAATACTATAATATTTTAAAAACAACCCGTGCATAAAATGCACGGGTCTAAAACTAGTTCGGATGTAAAGTTGGGTTATTCGAACCGTATCAATTTTGCCATGTTTAGCGTATGTTATAATAGGATCGTTGTATAATGAGATTGTAGGTATTATATTGGGCAATGTCAGCAAGAACTTGAATGCCAACCATGCCTTATCTTTTGTGTTGGAAGGTTGTCTCTTTTTTTTTCTGGATATATTGTATTGTAGTAGTATTATTCAAGATTTCAATTATTTATATCGAAAATATATTTTAAAACGGAATTAAATATACATAAAATGTTATAAAAATGAGAATATGATGGAGAAAAAAAAGGATGCACGCTACTACATGTGCATTTGCCATTTGATCATGTATGTATGATTCTTTTTCTTTTTTTTTTTTTTTTTTTTTTTTTTTTTTTTTTTTTTTGACAGAACATGATGTATGTATGTAATGCTCCATGTTATAAACACAATTGCAGGCAAGACAATCACTGAAACAACATTACTCAATTGTTTGTAACAATGATACCCTTTCGGAAAAAAAAAAAAAAGGAAAAATCAACGGTGTTAATCTAATAACGGAAAATTCAGGTGATACCCTCGAACTTTGCCATTTTTCGCGTGGTATCCAACTTTTTAAGTTTGTGCACATGATATCCCTGAAATATGATTTTCAAACATAACGT
This sequence comes from Silene noctiflora, assembly GCA_009801015.1. Taxonomy (NCBI): domain Eukaryota; kingdom Viridiplantae; phylum Streptophyta; class Magnoliopsida; order Caryophyllales; family Caryophyllaceae; genus Silene; species Silene noctiflora. The sequence continues at coordinate 66,110 of VHZZ01001552.1, read as the reverse complement.
GCCATTTTTATCGTTTTTTAAAATTTCAATTGAGCATAAATTATAGACCATAAATCGGAATTGATTAATTTTTTTTTTCAAATTGATTAACTCTTCGAGATCTATAAATTGATAAAACGAAAATGGTCATTCAGAAATTTAAGATCGAAGATATGCTTGAAAATTAAACATGGAGGGTATAATGTACACAAACTTAAAAAGTTGGGTACCATGTGCAAAATGACAAAGTTCAAGGGTATCACGTGAATTTTCCGATCTAATAATCTATTGAACATTGCTATTAGACGACTCTGGACTTGGGACGAGTTATCATTGTAAATCGTTGTCGATGAATATAAACCTTGAAAGTGTTGATGCTACTCTGGACTACCGATGCTTTTATAATACCGAAATGATAAATCATGGAGCAAATACGATAATTGTTGCTAAATAAGCTTCTTTTAAAGGTGGCTACTCGAATTGAAATGTCAAAAAAGTTGTGTTAAATATTATCTGTATACCGATACAAATTTTAATATGGGCAATTCTCATTTGTGACGGAAGGTATCCGTCACTTTGAGAAGACGGGTA
>VHZZ01001552.1:23652-54630 GCA_009801015.1 Silene noctiflora | reverse complement strand
ACGGATAATGCCACTCACAAAACGAATAGGGGGGACAAGGTGGGGGCATCCCCATGTGCTTCTCTCTCTCCTCTCATGGGCATTTTGTGAGACAAAAAGGTATCCGTCACAAGCTTGTGACGGATACCTTCCGTCACAAATGAGAATTTGCCTCCACTTATTAACAACTCCATTATTTAACGACTTAACAATCATTATTATTTGTAACTAATACGAAATAGTACTATAGATAAGTGGAATATTTTCATATATAAATAATATTATTATTGTTGATTAATTCGTGCAGGAATCAAGCTTAAATTGTGAAGAATGTTCATCATATTACAATTATATAATGTTTTATTGTCCCTATCATGGACTTCATGGTATATATTTGTTTTTCGGTTTTTCTATTTCAAATTTTGAATAATTCATATTTTTCGAATCTCTCTATATAGTTTCAAATCTACAGGAATAAGAGTTAGCTGATAAGAGCTCTTGTATCCCAACCGTGAAGTTGGGAGCTCGATTCTTATCTGCGACATATAATGTGCTCATTTAAACCAAAAAATTTCAAGTCGAATCTTTATGGACCCCTTTTTTTTGTTGTGAGCACAAAACCTCCAATATCTTAAGACCTGCTAATTGAGACTCATTTGTGAAAGGATTATTTTAAAACAAATTCTTATCTAAGACGAATCATTTTCATCTTAAGTTTAATACAGAATAATATTGCGATTTTATAATAAAAAATGATCATTTAACGACAAAATGTTGTAGTTAGTATTGCAACTACCATTGCTGTTTTCACAACTTTTTATATATAAAAAAAAAAAAACTAGTTATATTCTACTGTAAATTGGTCACATTTTCCCCATCTCAAGCTTAAGACGAGAAAGAACCGTCTCAAAGAAGACTCGTTGTTATCTTAATTGCATACCGAAACTTTATTGAAGTGTTTTTTTAATCATACTAGTAGTATATTTGCAAGTGACATTATAAGCGTAGATTTGAGCCGGAGAATATAGTACTCGGTTATGAAATAAGGGTAAGATTATTAGCAAAATTCTTTCAAATCTTAAGACTATGCCACATCAGTTTTCCACTAACGTTTATTACTTCTTTATTGTTCAGAACCACCTCAGATATTATACATTATCTATCAGACTCACCTCATACCTTACTTTTCTAATTTTCCACTTTACTTATTTTTTTTAACAAAAAAATGACACATGGTATTTATTAACTGGATACTTCCACTCATGGTGGGGTCAAGACTCACCTAAAGTCTTTTAAGTTTAGATAAATTTATTTCAATTATTGATAGTTTTGAGTGAGTATTGTTTTAAGATTTACCAAAGTCTTGTTTCAAAATTACCAATAATCTTAGTTAAGGGTAATTGATAACACAAATTCTCTTTGAAAATTGGCACTATCCGTCACAAGTTGAAGATAGATAGTGCCCTATCACAATATGCAAGTGACATCAACCATGGGGTGCTCCATTTCCCCCCACTTGCCTTATTGTGAAAGAGATACTATTCATTATTAACTTGTGACGGATAATGCCCCTCACAACGCTTTGGATTGATAAATATAGTACCTATGATGAATGAATCTAGCATGTGAAATGAAGCTTTATACAGAAGAACATAAATGACGTACTTGTAAACTTGCAAGTAGGTGGAGTAAAGATTCACATAGACAGGTGAATACTCTAATGCTGATCTACTCTTATTATTTTGTCAGATATTTATGATTTATTACCAATTTTTGCTGCATAGTTGACCCAATTGCAAAAGGGTCGCATTTTCTTGGAAATTTAATTATTTACTCAACCAATATATGCCCTATATGCTAATATCTCTGTTTTTTCCCCAGACTTTTTCCCAGGTTAATTTATTTTTGTAATCATGCAATCAAAGTCAAAATTTATGTTTTGATAATAACCAAATTCACTATTTATTCAAAATATTTACATTATTTAATGAGTCTTCTAAGACCATCCCCAAGCAAAGGTCGCGCTAACTAGGTCGCGACCCGGTTTTACTCTTAATCCCAATTTATTTATCTTGACCTACTTTCACCCTCCCAAGCAGAAGGTCGCGCGACCAAGGTCATCAACCCAATCATTTCCCACATTCTCTACCCCACTACACAACATTCTCAATCATTTCCTACATTCTCTACCCCACTTTTCTCTACTATTTCATTTATTTTAATGTAATTAATTCTTTCAACCAATAACATTTTGACACATAGTAGGTCAATAAAGAGGTCAATTTGATCAACCTTGGTCACAAATTGACCTTTGGTCACAAATTGACCTCCATTGGTCACATATTAATGCCTCCTAATTGTGTAATTAAGGTGACCAAGCAAGGTCATGACCTAGCAATTGACCTTGCTTGGGGATGGTCGAGACAATTTTATATACTTTATGAGATACTTATATATTATTTTGTTCAATTATATATATATATATTTTTAATTATAGTTGGTTAGATGATTTTGTGAGACAATCACATAAAAGTTGGTAAGGAAGTAAACTCATTTGTGTTTGTACAATTTTTATTTTTTTGAGGGGTAAAAATAGAATTATATTACTTGATGAAAGTTTTTTTTGTACTAAGCTCTATTCTTTTGGACTAAAAATCACTCGCTTAAGTTCAATTCAGTTAAGCTCCTATAAGTTCAGTTTAGACAAGTTTATACAACTTATATTAACTATAAATTCATACCCGTTTTTTATTATTGACGAATTAAAAAAAATAGTCTGTTTTCATTTAAATTAATGCAAAAAAAAATTCCAATATTAAAATTATCCTATACAAATTATTCTTAAAAAAAAAAAAGCGACCCTTATAATTTGTTTATGCTAAACTGCCAACTCGTTAATTATTCACAAGTTAACCTAACTCATTAATATTTTTACCCTTAATATCACATAACCTCTCTCATTAATTTCAACAGATTCATGCATGATTGAAACGAAGCGTAAAAAAGTTAGGTAGAAGATAGGAAATAACAAAATAACAAAATATATTTGGCGAGACAATGAATTCGATGATGTCATTGAAAATGAAGATGAAAGTGACGAGGAGGATGATAATATGGAAATAGATGGTTAGAAAAAAAATATAATATAGAGTATGTAATATATTTTTTATCGTAATGAATTGTAGTACTTTAAAAAAAAAAATTTATAAAGCGCAAAATTTTTATAAGTTCAGTTCGACTTCTACAAGTTCAACTCTTATAAGTTCAGTTCAACTCTTATAAGTTCAGTTCAGTTTCTATAAGTTCAGTTCAGTTCTATAAGTTCAGCTCAATTCAATTCAGCTCCTATAAGTTCAATTCAGTTCAATTCCTAAAAGTCCAAAAGAATAGGACCTAAATCTTCCATTTTTCTTTTTGTGTGTAAAGGGATCTAAGTGTGAATATAATGTTGACGGCTTTTGAATATAGGTCATGAGTACTACCCTTCACGACTTTACCAGCTAAACTAGCTGACATATGTAGTATTCCGTTTATTTTTAAATCAATATAAAGTTAAAATGTTTCTATTATACATACTCATTAAATTGATGTTTATACCTCAAACTATAATAATGTACTAACCATTCATTTCTAAGTTATATCTTGACATTGTTTTGCCAAATTGTACTTAATGAAATGATTATATAATGGAAGTTTGCTGAAATAGGACAAATTTAAAACTCATTAAACCATTTGATTAACACCTACAAGACCAATTATAAAGAGTTTATGATGGATACTCCTCAATTATTTAAAGGTGAGTTGCTTTCAAAATTCTAAATAATTAATTTGAGAACCAAACAATATGGAGTACCAATTCAATCTTATGTTGCCATTTTAATGCCTTAATCACATCTTAAGGTGGAAATCAAATTGCCAAATCAAAAAATGTTGATCATACAAAATCTGTTGCATGTAGTGTAATCATTGGCATATGAAATTGTGGATCACTTTATTTGCATCCAAGGTTGAATTTGGCATGATATGACTTACAACTTTTCTTCAAATACAAGCAATCCAACCTAGTTCAAAAAGATCAATAATGATTTGTTATTGTACATTAACATTTTAATTTTATAGTGTAAACAATATTTTTATATTCAATTTCTTTAGTATTAATCTTTAATAAATTTCAAAATCCACAAAATAGTACTTGTATATACAATATTCACTTCAAAAAAAATGTAAAATTTTGCAGGCCTACCTAACCTTGTATAAAAAAAATATACTAATTTCCGGTAACCAAGTCGAGTCCGAGTCAATCTCAAGACTGCATTATTTTAACTTAGCGAGTTTTTTAAATAGATTGTAATTAGTTAGTGCTAATATTTTTTGTATTGTTAGTAACAATTTACCATTGACAATAGTAGTTGCTCATTCATTGTGTTTTACTCTTTTATGAATTTTTTCCCATAATTTTTTCATTGCATACCCTTCTTTAGAAAACAAGAGAGAAGTTTCTCTCTTATCTTTTTTCCCCCTCCTCTACCAAATTAATCAAAATATAAACAAACATCATCAATTATACACTTTATTCATAAATCAAACAAGTAATTAATCTAATTTCATCAATACATAAATTTTTTGTACCAAAATTAACTAATTACATATTCAATTAAGCAAAATATACAATTAGGGTTTTATTTAAGAAGTGAGGTTGGTGTGACTGGGGTGGGGATGTAGCTGGTCGTCGGAAGGGGAGGGAGCAGGGTGGGGTCGCCTATTTAGGGGTGTGGCTATGGTGGTCGTGGGTTTGAAATAGGGGACGAATGGTGGTCGAATTGGTCTGCGGTAATGACGGGGTCGACGACGACGGTGGTGGTAGGGAAGGTGGTTTGGTGATGGGCAAGGTGGCCGCGGTGGATTGGCCGGAACGAAGGTGGAAGTGGGTGGCTAACGGTGGGGAAGAGGGTTGAAGCAAAAGGAGAAAATGAAAGAGTATAAGTCATTCCATCCATGAAAAAATAAAATTCGTCCATAAATGATCAACACCCTTAATAATAACGATTTTAATAAATTTAATCCCAATGTTATGAGAGTAATTATGATTTGATAACTTTCATTTTACTTGAGTCAAGATGCTAACCACAATTTTAAGGTGAGACTTAAATATGAAACTCTTGAAAGTTTTAATTAAGTTTTAATCATTAAACTCTACATTACGAATACATGTTACAATATTAATTGGTCCATACGTCACATTATCACACCATTAAATTCAACATAACATTATAAAAGAAATGTTTAATAAGAGGGCCACGGTGAGAAATGCAATGGACATGTGAATGTAGGACGTTTATCAAATTCATCTATCCAAAATAGTAGACGTGGTGACAAAGTATCATATATGATTAAGACAAGTACTCTCTAATCTCTAAATTAATCACCAAATGCCGCAAAAAAAGACGGCATTATCTTCTAATAATACTGAAGGCTATTATTTCATCAATCAAATAATGTCAATTCTCGATTACTATGTAGTGTACGTCTTTTATTGTATTTTATTATTTTTTAAGGATTTGTTAAGTAACAAATAAGTCAAAAGGTGATTAAGACATGAGATTAGGTATTTCTATTTTATGTGGCACTTAATTTTGATCGTGACATGATTACTTATCTAGATTACAAATTGTGATTTTAGTGGAAAAAACTCAACGTACTTGGCATAATGCATATCCAGTAAAAATTAAGTTTCAAACATGCCACGGCCATTAAATGATCTTAATAGACCTTTGCAACTTTTTTTTTTATATGCACTAGAAATAAAATTAATCTGTATGCGACGGTATTATAATAAGTTACTTCATAGTTTACGAAACCTGCACGACTTGCACAGTTGCACAGTTGCACATCCCAAAAGCCAAAAACTCAATTAAAGAAAAAAAAAAGAAATATAATCTGCCAATATCGTCTTAAGATAATTTAGTAAAGGGGTTATATGATCAAATGATGAATCACGTTGCTCAATATTTGAGTAAAGAAATACAAACATGAAACTATGAAAATATGAAACCATAAAATTTGCCCAAGAAGAAAAACGCAAATACTCCAAAGGATATGAGATTAGATTATAGAGAACCACATTATAAGGAGTTCATATCCTCCCCATTTCCTAAAAAGAAAACCGGAGAGTCTATTTTCCTTTTAACAGTTCAGATCATATTGTGATAATATTTAACGGTTCTAGATTTATGCACTTAAACCACAAAGCTTAGGCCTACAAACTAAGAATCAACAACAAATAAGCCCATGAATGAAATTAAAGAGCCCATACGTTTTTGGGCTCTAGCTCTTAAACCACAAAGCAAACAATCAACTATACGAAATAATGCAATGCACGCCCGTCGTGGAACCCGGGTTACAGAATGCATATTTGAATAGGTTAGCTTACCTGATGAAGTCGTTGCGTGATAAGTTTGTAAGCCGAAATTTTGCAGGAAATTAATCATTTTCTGTCATAGTCGGATACATTTTTTTCATCACCCTGCAATAGCATCAGAGGCACTCAGGCAGCATTCCCCATGCAATTCTATTGGATATTCAATTGTACCAGTCTTGAAATTACTAAAAATAAACATTGCTCCAGCAAAGCATAGATAGATATTGAACCTGGGTTGTGAAGTAGGCTCAGATGAATCATCCTCAAGCTAGGGCAGAAGGTATGCTTCAACAAGGGGTTAACCCAAGAAACTACCTCAATAAACCAGGTCTGCAGGAGCTGATACAGATGCTAAATGAGAACGATAAACAAGGCCTACCAGCAGCATTGTTGCAACAATAAAGGCTGTACCGCGGCTTATTTTACAGTACACACGGCAAAGGGAGGATCACAGGGCCTTGTTTGTACGGAGCTGCTTAAAATACGGAGTGAAGTGCACATTGGGAATTATCCATTCTTGCTGCACGGAAGAATAGTGGTTTAGCAAGGATCCAAAACTAGGAACTATAACACAGATTGAAAATTTGGAGAGTTAACGCAATAGATAACTTACAAAAGGCAGTAAGGATTAACAAAAAAATTCAAATTATGCATTGCTCAAGGAGTCAAAGAGTCAGGGAAGCGGAAGTCAGTGCTACCCCCCTTGTTCTGTCACAACAAACAAACATACCATACAAGAAACTAACAGCAGCAGATCCAGCAACTAATCATTCCGACAGTATTCTCGTTCACTAGTATTCTAATCAAAACATTACAAATATCCTTAGTTTCATGTTATAATGCTGTTTAATGATCGAAGATATGAAACCACAAATAAATATCAACCACCATGGTGTGTTTGGATAATCCTCCACACTTTTCTCAGTCTAGCAGCAGATTTCCTCTGCTTGCATGGTTTTAGCTACTCAGAATATTAAGATATTAAATCATTAATTCGGCCTGAATCGAATCAATGGTTTAAAATCCTAATACTATCAACATTGTCGTCAATAATGCACCTAAATGTTGAAGTATAACTTTCAAATTTAGCGATTTACTACCTCAGGCGACCATTTTATTCAACAAGAATCCACTATACCTCCATCACGAAATATGAGAAAAAGAATGTAGTACACTGTTTTTTAGTCAATCTAGGATACATTACCAACACCACAACCGATGTGTACGCGTAGTATGAATCTCAAAAAAATTTACTGTTTGACAACTTTGTGCCACAGAAGCTATTAAGAGTGTATTAACAACTTCAAAACCTAGCTCAGGTCACTATTAGGAACTAGGTAAGTGTCTGAAAAGATAATTCACATCCACATTAGGACTACTACTACTCAAAATGGATGCCCCATTTAGCTGTCCAGTAGTGCTTCGACTGACCATACCCCTAGCACCAGGAATGTCGGAAAAACAAAGCACGAACACTAAAGCCGCACAGGTATGTACTATAATCTTCAAATTTGGCTATATATACACCCACCTTGGGAGACTGTTTCACAATGAGTTGCATTCATCAAAACAATTCATTTACACACTAGGACTACTTTTATTCACATCATAACCTTCAAATTTAGCCATGATTCTCAAAAATTTATGAAACTGCATGACTTGGACATCACAAAAGTCAATAACAATAACAACAGTACCTCACCTCCCACAAATTTTGGGGTAAAGGGAGGTCAGAAAGACAGTCTTAGCATTGTTTTAACAATACAAAGAGGCTTTTTCCGAATGACCCAATATGAAAATTGCGTTGAGAATCGCATTGAAAGACTGCTACTTCACAAGAGAAAAAAGCACAACTAGTTTAGTGAATCATTTTGATTTATTCCGTAATAATCCAAACCAAAGAGTAATGGTGGTTCCATTGGAAATAAGAAAATCCAAGTCAATCAAAGAAACAAAAAATAAGATTCGTCTGCCAATATCCTACTAAATTAATTTAGTCAATCAGACAATCACATTGCCCAAAATTTGAGTAAAGACATACTTGAAACAACATGAAAAGTACGAAACCATAGAATTGGCCCAAAAAGGAAAACTTGCTGAACCACATTATAAGCTGATGAAATACAGGTCCAAATCATTTCTACATTGAAAAACTAATAAGGCAATGGGTCGATCCATAAAGAATAACCTAAAAGCCTGGACTTCCAAACTAAGTACCAACGACAAATAAGCCCATGAACGAAATAAAAGAGCCCATAAGTTTTTGGGCTCTAGCTCTTAAACCAAGAAGCAAAGAATCGACTAAATGAAACATTGCCATGCCAGCATCACATGAACTTCCTGTACAAATCATCAGAAATGCACGTTCGTTGAACCCGGGTTGCAGAATGCATATATGAGTAGGTTAGCTTACCTGATGACGTTGTTGAGTGATGGTCGTTAGAGTACAGAACCTGTAAACATAAAAAATGTCTTATTGTATAGACTGAAAAAAATAAACATCTAAGCGTTTGTAAGCCGAAATTTGCTGGAAATTAATCACTTCATGGCATACCAGAATTACATTTTTTTTCGTCTCCCTGTTATAGCATCTGAGGCACTCAGGAAGCATTCCACACGCCATACACTTATAGTCTTGGATAGTCAGTTGTATCAGTCTCGAAATTTCGAAAAAATAAACACTGCTCCACAACATAAACTCAAATTCCATTAATCCCACCATACACCAGGTGCGTCCTGTCCAAAGATTACAATAGTTATTGGGTAACCAAAGTTGATGTATACAGTCAGGATTTCCAAAAATTCCATCACAGAAAAGCATTAGAATTATTAGGATATTGAACCTGGATTGTGAAGTGAAGTAGGCTCAGATGAATCATCTTCAGACCCTGACGCCGGAACTCTTTGGTGATCTGAGCTCAGTAGCTAGGCCAGAAGGAATACTTAACAAGAGGTTAACCCAAGCAACTACCTCAATGAACCAAGTCTGCAGGAGCTGATACAGATGCTAAATGAGAACGATAAACAAGGCCTACCAGCAGCATTGTTGCAACAATAAAGGCTGTACCGCGGCTTATTTTACAGTACACACGGCAAAGGGAGGATCACAGGGCCTTGTTTGTACGGAGCTGCTTAAAATACGGAGTGAAGTGCACATTGGGAATTATCCATTCTTGCTGCACGGAAGAATAGTGGTTTAGCAAGGATCCAAAACTAGGAACTATAACACAGATTGAAAATTTGGAGAGTTAACGCAATAGATAACTTACAAAAGGCAGTAAGGATTAACAAAAAAATTCAAATTATGCATTGCTCAAGGAGTCAAAGAGTCAGGGAAGCGGAAGTCAGTGCTACCCCCCTTGTTCTGTCACAACAAACAAACATACCATACAAGAAACTAACAGCAGCAGATCCAGCAACCAATCATTCCGATGGTATTCTCCTTCACTAGAATGCTAATGCTGTTTAATGCCCAAGATATGAAACCACAAACTTAATATCAACAATAATGGTGTGTTTGGATGATCCTCAAAACTTTTCTCGGTCTAGCATCAGAATTCTTATACTTGCCTGCTTTTGGCAGCTCACAATATTCAGATACAAAACCATGATTCGGCCTCAACCAATGGTTTAATATCCAAATACTATCAACACTGTTCCCACAAATGCGCCTCAAAGTTAAACATAACCATCAAATTTGCTATACATTACCACTTGAGGCGACTATTTCAGAAAGTCTTGTTTGATAAAACAACACATATACACACACACTAGGACTACTTTTATTCAACCAGACTACCAGAGTATCTTGTTTAGTAACATAGAGGTGTTTTGAATCCACTTACTCCTATCGCGAACGATGACAAAAATGATATAGTATACTGTTTTAATTGGTCTATATAGGATAAATTACCATCACCACAATCATGTGTACTTGTAGCATGAATCTTGAAGATTCACTCTCTTTTACAAATACATATACGCATAGGTAATCTACTATAGCCTTCAAATTTGGCTGTGTACCTAGCTCAGGTTACTATTAGGAACTAGGAAAGTTTGTTTAAAGCTAATTCACTTAGACATTAGGGCTATTTTATCCAAAATGGATGCCGCATTTAACTGTCCAATGGTGCTTCGATCAACCATACCCCTATCATGAGGGATGTCAAAAACAACACAGCATGCCAGATTACTAACACCAAAGCCGCGGTATGTATTACGAGTATAATATTCAAATTTGGAGATATACTACCTTGGGAGACTGTTTCACAATGAGCCGTGTTCGTCAAAAACAACTCATTTACACACTAGGACTATCACACGTTATTGGTGCCGAATTTAGCAGCCTGGCGACTATACGACTTACCATACCCCTATCACGAAGAATTTCCAAAACAACATGGTGCATCATTTTTAGATCAAATGGGATAAATAACCAACACAAAACTCATGAGTCTATGGCTCTATGAGCTTCCAAGGTAGTAACCAGAATACGCCTAGAGTTGACTATAACAAGGGATGTAAAAACTAAACATGGGATAAATTATTAAGACCAAATCTTGATGTGAACCCAAGAACTATAATCAAAGATTCTCAATAATTTTCAACATTGTGCCCGGGAAGTTGTCTAGAATGTTGATCATAATTCATAATCTTCAAATTTAGCTATTCTTTCCCTACTATTTCAGAGTAGGTTGAGTTTGTAAAAAACAACTCATGTACCCATTAGGGCTACATTTACTTAACACGGCTGCTGTTTATAATAGTCGCATAGTGTTTTCAGCCATCATACTTTTATCTCCGGGATGTTGAAAATGACATGGTATACCATTCTAGCGATCAATACGGGACATGTTACCAACACTATATCCTATGTGCAGCATTAGTATGATTCCAAAAAAAATTGAGTCATTTATAACATTGTGCATAACAACCAAGTGTATCTACAACTTCAGTTTTGGCTTATATTAGCACCTTAGATGACTGTTACAGAATAAGTGGTCTGGAAGAACTCATATTAGTCATATACACACTACTATTACTTTCATTCAACATGAGTGCCCTATTTAGAAATAAATGGTGTTTCGTCTCACCATATCTTTATCTAGAAGGACCTTGAAAATGACATTGTACAACATTTGTTGATCATGAGAAGGTAAACTAATATTATTACAATCAATGTGCTTCCTTAGTATGATCGAGAATTTTCAATCATTTTCCAAATATGCCTGGGAACACATTTAGTGTGTATATTAAAACCTTCAAACATGGCTAGTGGCTAATATTTTTAACTATGCTAAAATGCGTTAAAATTGTCAACAACACTCATTCTGCCGGGTACTGGTGTATAGTATAAATTATACTCGCTTCATTTCGATGAATTTTTTACGTTTACTTTTGACACATGTTAAGACATGAAAGAAAAAAAATACAAACTCTTTTAAATAGTTGACAAAAACTTGAAGTTATAACTAAAACACGCACCCAAATTAAAAAAAAAAGATGGCCAGGTGAGACTTGAGAGAGTAAACTTCAAACATCAAAGTTGGGGGTAGGTAATAACTGCCGACTAAAGGCTAAAGAGTCTCACTGCAAACCCAAGGTGGTTGTGGACTTATCCAAGAATTTTCACAAAGTTTCAAACTCAAGATCTTAGCATGCCGGCCAATCTCATAAAGTGAGTGTAATAGGCCCAATAGATTTAAGGTAGTTGGTCAACTCAAATTCTACAAATTAAACTACTCCATATAGGCTAACATATAACGGTCCCATTTTCCTTCCTTGCACAATTGATAATTTGACTGAGAGGGTGATCAATAACTATTAAGAAATTAAAAATCAAGTATTAATAATACATACAAAATAGAGCTAACTTAATTTTGAAAATTCAAACTTATAAAAATAATCAGACGATCAATCATAAGGCTATAAAATCGCTACAATAAGAAATAAATGATCATAACAAGGAGTTAACTTTATTTTCACCTAGATGATAAACTATTACTCCGTATTTTCATATTAAAAGTAGTACGAGTATAATTATTGAAAATTGAATAGACTATTCTTAACTTACACAACTCACAAATCAAAATTAATAATGAGGACAAAAGTTACAGAATTAGAAGTAAGATCTAGGCAGCAAGAATATCTAAGTCTATTCAAATAATTCATTAGTATTACACTGATTAAATGCTTAAGCATATGCTCAAATTAATCAAATTTGTTCCAAAAACAAAATCAAGGCAATGTTAAAAGCAAAAGTGAACTATACAGTATACATTACTTTAAAATGATGCTCTATTTCACATGATATGTCTTACTTCAACATTATAACATCATGGAAACAAAAAATACCAGCAAGTGCATCATGTGCATCAATCTTTGGCCAAAGTTCATCATACGATTAATGAGGCTATAGTATCAAATGTGGGCCCATTTGCTAATGTGCAACTAATAGCAGATTTTGGCCTCTTTATCCATGTTTTAGCAAGCTGTGGGCCCACACTAAGTACCATACCTTCATTAATTAAAAGAATTGGGGTGCAGAAAAGAATAAGAATTTTGAAGAGGCCAAATACAATGTAAAACGAAAAAAGTATTATAGTGATGGTGCATTGGTGCCCCATGCAGTACACCTGCTTGCATGTACATGGGCATTCCATGTGCAATATTATAGTAAGCCATGCAACTCTGTGAAGCTATTTCAGAACTCTAAGTTTTATAACAAAAATCTCTTAAATGCTGAGTAGTAACCAAATATTCACTTGATAGCCAACAACATTACAACAGCACCTCCCGTAAATTACGAGATAAGAGGGTATCGGATGTACACAGTCTTACCCTTATGTTAGCAACACAAAGAGACTGTTTTCAAATGACCCAAGATGAAAAATTCACTTGTTAACCATTTCAATACATTCTACTTAAACAATTTTTATGTGTGGATGTAGCATTGAATTGTTCACTTTGTTATATCTAAATTCATAAAACTCTTACAATGTATTCTAAGATCAATATTCCTATCCTAGTTTACAAGCTTGTGGAACATACATTTTTTGCCTTTTTACATTTCTTTCTTTTTTCTTGGTATAAAATTAAGGGTATAATTTTATACATAAGTAGTTTATTAAGACTATTACGGACTGAGAGGTTTAAAGATAATAAAACTAAACAAAGTTCAAATATAAATATAAAATGAACAAGAGCAATCGTTCATAGTTTCATAAATTGCCACCTATGAGCCCTTTCAGTCGCATGTACTATAGTTCACCACTAAGTGTATAACGAATACTAGATGTGTACGGTTAACTGTATCTATACTTATTTAGTTATTTGTAACATTTAAACTTGAATAATCATCGATTAGTATTACATAAACAATTGCTATAATACGGCATACCAGATGAACGTATGCTATATCGTGCAACAATATAAGTATTATACTTACTTCATCAAGATGAATTGACATAATAATAATTATAATAATACTCCGTAATAATCAACACGACTTCCAATATATTCATACAAAAAAATTACTCCATAGCATATTATTTAAAAAATGTGAATTAACATGTAGGGCAAATGCTCCGTTTGAGTTAACAGATACAGAGTACAAATTTATCTTCTTTTTATCTTGTCAATTTATTTGATGGATATGATAAAACTTATTTTGATGAACATGTGAAAAGATAAGGTTGTATGCTCGCGGATAAACCATATAGTTTACCTATAAAGCCTCTACACAAACATGTACAAGTAGCAAGCATAAATAATTTCAAATGAAACACCTAAATTATACAGTAGTAGAAATTTACGCTATTGGTATTGACTTTCTCATTTAGTCATTCTTGCCAAAAAAAATAAAATAAGGGTATATTTTATTAAAAACTGCACTCCACGACAGGCAGTTGTGACTTCTGCATAACAACAAGACCCAAAATGACATAAATTTACTCGAAACATCTAGACCATATACTCCCAACTAGTACCTCAATTTACGGAGTAAATAATAGTAATAATATTACTAATGATAAAAAATACACATGTATGACGAACTAGATGATGATCTTGTGATATTACAATAAATTCCAAGGCTTATACAAATACAACCAAAGAATTTTTGAACCATAGCACACATTACCAGACGACTTCATATATATATATATATATAAATACATATAATCTCTCATATGAGATTCCAGTAAAAAAGAAAGTTCCTAATTGAATGTGGATATTTCTTCTCCAAATTCTTGTTTCCCTTTGGTAATAATTTAAATAAAAATTTACTTGTTTTAACAAATGTGTATATATCACCGTCAGTATTATCCTCCTTGAGAACAATAAAAAGAATGAAATTATAAAATGTAAAAAATGACTCATATCTAACTCCATACAACCTAATTAGTAAAGTCCCACAAGGGAATATCACCTTCATAAAACTCTTCAAAATTCATCATCATTGATGGTGGATCAAAGAACATGTTATTCATCATTGGGTCAATGCATTTAGGAGACAGGTCAAACCATAGTTCATTAGCCAACACCATGGGTGATACATCATAAACACCATCATTATTAGCAAGAGATATGCTGTCATCGATGAGCTGTTCAGGTGTGGATGATGACATAGATGGTGATGATGCCATGGATGATGATGAGTATGATATCGAAGATGAGGATGATGATGCTGTAGGATTAGAATGATGATGAGTATCAACAATATTAGCAGCTGCTGCTGCAGCTCTTTGAATGGACTTGGGAGACATGACTGTATTACCATTATCATAATCATAGTTATTATTGTGATTGTAATTTATTGAAGGGAAGTTGAGGTTTGCTGAGGAGCCTTTAAGACATAAGAGGGCAGCATCATAAGCTCTAGCAGCAGCTTCAGCAGTAGAATAAGAACCTAACCAAATTCTTGTTTTTTGGTTTGGTGCTCTAATTTCTGACACCCATGAACCCCAACTCCTCATCCTCACTCCCTTATACTTCTTCTTGCTCGACGAAGACGAATGTGACATTATTGGTTTGGAATCCTTGGATGACGATTGAGTTAGCGCCTTTGGCTCCGACTTGACCATTGGTGTAAAAGAGGCTACAAGGATAGTATTGAACTATTGATACAGGTTCTTTAGATAAAGAGTGTAGTGTAGTGTAGTAAAGTGTTGTAGGAAATAGGAATGGGAAGATTACTTGGTGAAGAGTGAGTTCTTGATGTTAAGGTACTTTTTTGCTTGTGGTTGCAAAAGGAAGCAAAGGTAAATTGAAATGATGAGGTGAGAATTAATGGAAGATGGAAGAGGATGCTGTGATATTTATAGATGCAGCTGGTTTAGCATATTTAGCATAGCAGATCCTTCTAGTCAAGCGGTACAGGTTAAGGAAATGGGTGACAGGTGTGCAATATTTTTTTAATGGACAATTATTAAATATTAATCAAGGTACTGTATGAAACTAAACATCTCTTAATATCAAGTGATGTTCCCTAAACCCTCCAAAAGATTATAGAAAGAGACAGGAAATGGTAAAATAATGAGAAGGTAATAAAAAAAAAAATATCAATTCTCTCACCCTATTCTTTTTCTAATTTTTTTAATGGTAAAAAAAAAAAAAAAAAAAAAAAAAAGTATTAGCAATGCTCTCACCCTATTCTTTTTTTTTTATTTTTTTACTGGTTGAAGTATTGTAGTTTTCGAAGCAATTTTCTTCTTGGGACATTAAGATACAGCTTTTTTGTGTTGCTAACACAAGGGTAAGACTGCGTACATACGATCCTTCCTACCCTGCAATTTGCGGAAGTCATTGAGGCACAGAGATAATGTTATTGTTGTACTGTTTTAAGTATTGTATTTTAGCATTTTACTTGGAGAAAGTTTTCAGTTACAATATTTTTTGTTTGAACAGTCAATTGCCTTGTAAAAATAGTATGGGTATTTCTACATATTCTATACAGATAAAATGTAATTATTCAAGACGGAGTAAGCTAATTAGACCTCACACTACATGTCCTAAGAAAAATCTTATGTTTACATGATGACATTGACAAGCAAACAATTAATTTCGTAACTATGTTCTTTAACTCGATAATACGAAGTACTATAGAGTATTAGATAAAAGAGGTAATATTAGAGTCGTGACAATATAGCTCCTCGCTAGTACCTTCTAGCATGGACAGTAGATTGATCACCATAATTGTCATTTGTCATCAAATACTAACACATTTTAACATGGCAGCCTCAAGCATTATAATCTCTGCCTTTGTACAAATGAAACATAGCTATGTCTGGATGCCAAAGCTTGCCATAATTAATGGAAAATTAGTATTAATATAAATCTAAATATGTATTTAAAGGAATCTAATTATTAAGTTCAAGCGACACAGATCTAAACAGGCACATTAACTCAATCAAATGGCCAATGTCATGAGAATCATAGACAGCATGATTTTAAAACTAAATAAGATGAAGGTAACTAATTGCACAAATTCTTGTTTAAGACGGGAGAATCCGTCTTAAACTTAAAACGGGTCAAATAGTATATACTCGTATAAGACAAGTCAGATGCCAAGATATTAACAAAAGGCTTGTCATGTCTATGCAACTGGTATGTTATTTGACTCATTTTATCTTAAAAAGGATATATCCGTCTTAAAAAAGACTAATTGAATGATTATCAAGGGAAATTTTAATCAGCCAAAACAGGAACTGGTTACTCAATGAATTAAAAAATGTCTAGGAGCTGAAACAGTGAAACGTGTCATTCAAGGCAAAATTTCAGGTAAGTGTACTCCTGATAAAAAGGTAAATGGCATTAACAGATATGACAAATGGAATATTTAGCAATAACCAAAATAAGATATCATAATTACCAAGATGCACAGGTTAAGTTGGATACGGTAATGCCTGGCAGAAGTTGCCTGGAAAAGGTCAAAACACTTTCGCAATCCAACAAGGCTGTGACTTTGATACAAGGAAAGCAGCTGGATTTCCTCTGCACCAATCACAAATTCACAAGGGTTAAACACTTTTACCTCTACGGGCTCTACATAATCATAAACAAGTAAACAACTACTTCATGTCTTCATGATAACAGTTTAAAATTCATTCTAGACTTTTGACTTGCTCAACAAGCCACTCCCAATTGACTTATATTTCAAGCAACAAATACATGGAGTAGAAAAGTATATAGAGTATGTCAGATTTTTACTCGAAAAAAAAAAAAAAAAACAATTTGGAATGGATAATACATAATTTGACAAATAACGAGGAACAACTAATTTACAAAGCTAATGAAATCCTCTTATAGTCTTATTAGCAACCTTATTAAAAAGCAACATATTTCTGTTTGAATTTTAGGAGTGTTCAACATCCGAACATTAAAATTTTAACAAAACTTTTCATAAACTAATCTATTCGGATATCCCATTTGAAAAAAGAACCACGCAAGTAATTATATTTGATACCGACATTTACACATGATTTTATCAAGAATTTTAGGGAAAACAATGCATAGGAAATGGTTAGATAGCATTAGACCACTTACATTGAAAGTAAAATGGTTACTAAAAGTTGTGAAATGATCACAAATGATAAAAAATAAAACTATCAACAATAAAATGATCACTACATCATGAAAATGGTTATTAGCTAGTTAAACAGGGTCATTATTAGCCTTAGAAGAGCTTCTAAATACCTAGAAGAGTCACTTCAATTTTTCAATAAAGTATTCGTACTATATAAGTATAAATTATTCTTTGACAAAAACAGTTAAAACACGAGAAATAGAGTTACAGTGTAATTTATAAGCCGTAAACCATTATTCTTAGGATGTCTAATACTCCCACTACATACCATTGATTTCCTATTTTCTTCAATAACTTTTGAATTCATAATTATAATTAAAAGGCCAAATCAAGGATCATTATTCATCAAGACACAATTAAACATAGGATTCCTTGCACCTTCCTGAATTTACATGGCACAAGTAACAGTAAAGTTATGACATACAAAATAATAAAAACCTTAAAATGCAGATAACTATATCAACATCAAAAATCCACACTCATTATAAATAATTTTAAGTGTACTCAAAAGAACGCGGCAGTAGAGCAGTGTGCTAAAGAGCAAAAACAGCACCCAGCTGTTACACATCTGTCTTGCAGCTCTAAATACCGCGTTTGTATTGCAAGTGTATGAAAAAGACCTGAGGCTTACGCTTGCATGAATTGACTTTAACTCCATATTCCTGATTTTCTATATTTTTTTGTATTTTTGAGTTGTTTTGGATGTGATTCCCTAGGGTACGATAGAACAGTACATATCTTAATAAAATACTAATTAAAAAGTAAATAGTTCAACTCTTATCAAACAGTAACAAAACAATGAAAGGAGGATGGCCAATATGAAAAGGAATATGACAAATTATACCATGCAACGATATAAAAAATAACCATTTTATTCTAAATAGTGATCATTTTATGTTAAAAGTGATCACTACTTATTATTAGAAAATTACCACTTTTTATAAATAATCAGTTTTAAGCATATAAACACTCACTATTTATTACACCTTATTCTTTATGTTCTTCCACAATTGTTTTTGAGTAAAATTTAGTAATGTGATGATTACGTGGGTGTAAATGAAAATAAAAGAGAGAATATGAATTATAATTTATTATAATCACAAAAGATAGACAAATAAGAAAAGTGGAAGATATAAAAGGGAGTATAAAATGGTCGCTTTTTTACCCTGTCACCATACCACAATGCTACACGATAATTACTATAGCACACGGTAACAAAACAATGAAAGGAGGATGGTCAATATGAAAAGGACACATGTGACAGGACACATGCCCTAAAGACTAAAGAGTAAAGGATTGAAAAGCCCCACTTTCCAGGTGGGCCACGGTTTCATACTTGGAAAGGGCGGCTTCCCATAAGGGTACGCCCTTTAATTCGACTGTTCGAGGGCAATACTACTTTGCCATAATCGACTAATCGTGTTCACATAATCACATACTCGTATAGTATTAGGTGAATTTAGGTGCATCAGTCTCAACTCTCAAAACAATCGAGGCATGTTCATAAACAGAAACCTACCAAAGCAGCATTACCAGATTGTTTCATGCTCAGTTCTCCTCCGACCATAGATAAATTTTAACGGGCATTACTAATGTCACTTTCATATTACTATTTTCACGATAGACCACTAAAATATACACAAACGGGTACACAAATACCACGCTGACCCACCATTCACAAAAGAACTAAGAGAATAAATATCATAACTCATTTAACATCTTAGATTATCTTTATCCACAAACTCAACTTCACTCCCACCTCATTTAACATCTTAGATTATCTTTATCCACAAACTCAACTTCACTCCCACCCCAACTTATGGGACAACTTCCAAAGGCTAGCATATCCCACTCCTTAGCATGGCGTTGCCCGACCTCACACTCAAGCTCGGTTTAGGGCTCAACATCCCCACTTCAGCCTGCCAAAAAAGTCGAATTTTGGTTTAGTCCAGTTGACTCAGCCATACCCAACCATGGTCGTTAAGGGTTGGCATGAGCGAAGGCTGCCTGTCCCGGCTCCCCCATCAAACCAACTCACAGCTTGCCCCGATGGCAATCTCTAGTCCCTCGTAAGTTGCAACTACTATTTTCAATGTTAAATACTCCAAAGTTTATTTATTGGGACAACCAAAGATTCATCATTCATCCATGACTAGCGAAGTATTTTGAATACTTTGCTAGTATATATAGTTCCAAACTCGATACATATTTTCAGTATTTTAAATACCCCTCCTATTCACCATTTTCTTTCCATATTTCCTTAAACGGATTACTCAAGTTTTCTTCCCTATTTCCTTCTTTGGGTTGATTTGTGTGGTCTAAATTCAATAGCATATGGGGTAGTGGGTTTTGTGTGGTCCAAATTTAATTTCTTATTTCTTGTACAAAAAGGAAATGAGAAGAAAATGGTGAATAAGAGGGAGTACTTTCTTATGTTGAGCAATGTCGTATCCGACAAGCTAAAATACAGAGTTATAGAATATTATAGATTGCTTAGCTAAGTTCAAATTAAAATAAAATTATACCCTATTATAACTCAGCGTACAAGTTCACATCCATATATCTAAAGTATGCCTAGGTGAGATTAAAGATATTGAAATATCTAACTTCTTTCAATTAAATTGAGTAATGTACCATTTGACTCTAATTACATAAGCCTATAAGCTTAATTGGTATTCATAAGGTCTAGGGGAAGTGCTTAAGATTGAAAACAGAGACCTATATGCAATTTTCTTGCTCTTTGTTGCTCATAAGTCTCTGTTAACCAACTTTTATTTACTCCTTATTTATTTATTTTTAACAATTTAAAAAGAGGTAACTATAGAATGTTAAGCTCTAGAAGCCCTTATAACATCCGGTATTAAATGGAATTGAAAACCATAACTGCAGGCATCAAAAAGTTGAAACTCCTACAAGTTTATAAATGAAAATTTTATCAAATACCTTTACAACAATCTTTCATAAACATAAAAAAGCAAGTTCAAAGATGGGAGTAAAATGTCAAACTCCTAAGAAACTTCGCTCTTACTACTCAATTAATTAAATAAGTATGGCCATTACTACTCATGTACAAGCAGGCAGGGTCAAATTCTGATACATAACATCATGAATATCGAGGCCTCGAGGGTTGCGGAATAATAAACCTTAAATACTCATCTGACTTTAATTAATGGTGTACCAATTAAAAGATAATGTGAAAAGTTGCTAATCACGCAGACGTAATAGGTTTAATACGGAGTACTTAATAGTACGGAGTCTTAGATTAAACAAAAATAGATACTGGTTTCAATGCTGCATTTTGCAGTACAACTAGAATAGGTGTCGTCAATCCGTACAATAACCCCTCTCCATCCTCCCTCCTTCCTCTATGACAAACCGTGGAAACACCAATTAAATATCACTCCATTATAGGATCGTACTCCCACAATGGAACAACAATCTTCCTAAAAATAATCCTGTACTCCACCAACCTGTAATCAATTCGATGTGATTTCTTTCACCATTGCCTTTGAAGTGGACTTGTAATCTCACATGACATGTTGCTACCTACCTCTCATTAGTTTGGGCGTTTATGAAGAGTATAACTACTTGAAGAATTACTAGGGGTACTTAAAGCTCTGTTTTTATGGACTAAAATAGAGTGAAGGGAATTTACCGGACCCAACTAAATTAAACTACAATAAAATGAACTCAATGGACTTAAACTAAAATGAAATTTAAGTCTAAAAGATGATAGCCTTACTAATTAGTACTCCCTCCATTCAACTCAACTCTACCACTTTACTTTTTCACGTTTGTCAACACGTGTTTTACGCGGTAAATATCGTTAGTTACGTACTTGCTAAAATTATAAAAGTTAGATATTTTTAATGTACTCGTAAAGACGAATCAAACAAGATCCCACATGAATATATTTTCACTTACGTATTGAGAGAAAATCGAAATTAAATGTTTATTAGTGGAGTTAAATGGAGGAAGTAATAACTATACTACTTTATTGAACACATGACAAATGGAAACCTAGAAAGGGTATGACTAATTTAGAATGTTAATGCTTTCACTTTGTACAACCTTGCGTCTTAAACTCTTAACATTAATTGAATGCTTAGAAAACATTATCCCCAATTTTCGAATGCTAAGAGAAAAATTGTACCTTGACCTACATTGATCGACAAGTACGACAACTGATTCACAACAAAAGCAAGTACAAGTGTACAATTGTTAGCACCGAAGTTTACTTGAATGCATAATATGTTAAAAGCAAAAAGTTAATAATGTCCGCGACTATGCTAAGAATGAAAGTAGAGGATTTTTACAGTGTAACTAGATCAAGAATTCATCTTCCATCTTCTCATTAACTACGTAAACCTCCTACCATATCTGCCATGGGACACTATATAATCTGAATGGGTCACCACCCCGTTACGTTGTTGGTCATCAGTCATTAAAGCTTTGTTCTAGGTTCATGCATGTTCCTGTTACTGCAGAACTATGGCTATAAAAAACAATGGCCAATAAGTTTATCTTGGATCATACATAACTACCATAAGGATTCAAGGATGAAGGACCCTACACATAGCGTGGGCTGTATATAAGATAATTAGACCAGGTCAAAATCTTCCGTACGCAATTGTACCTATGAAGGTGACGGAATGAATTCCAGATGTGTCAAATTAATTAAATTGACAAAAGAGGGTAGGGCCAAATATTTAATTCAGATCAGAAATGTAAATCTTTCATTTCACTGGAATCAAATACTCACTAGTCACTACTCTTCGGTTGCTGTTATGCATTTTTTTGATGAATAAAACATAATGATTGACTAAATTGCTTGCACTTCTTTCTATTACGTATGAAATAGCAGTCCTTCAGTGCAACTTTAATCTTGAAAATTTGGAAAGTCTCTTTATTTTGATGACAGAGGGTTAAGGACTTAAGGTTACGTACATCCTACCCCTTGCCTCTCAATCAATGAAAGTCATTAAGATATTAGGATATTTTGTCATCAAACTTGCACAGAGTATCAAACAATAGAGTGGTACAGAGTACTTTTTGGAACCTTTCCCCCATTCCGATCTATCATTTAGAAGAGAATTGTAGATCCTATATTGTTGTTTTGGGATGACAAGTAGCTCAAACTTACTTTAATGCAAGTTAAACACACAAATAACTGAAACACGAATAAAAATAAGTAACCAATTAAACAAAATAGTGAAGATACTATTTGCTCTGCTATATCTAGACTATGATAAGTGATGAGCAAAACTGCATTTATTATGGTTAGTTTTTTGCGCGTCAAGATTGGATTGTGCTAAGCAGTTGTCGCTCGGTTAGATAATGTGATGTCTATAGAAACAAGAATACAAGGAGCTAAAATTTTATATACATTAGGTAAAGATTTATGAAGCATAAAATCTCTATACTTGAGTGGGGAACTTCTTGGAAGAACGTAAGAAGGAATCGGAACCCATTATCCACAAGTATGGCTTATGTCACGGCTTATTATTTACATAAGACAATCAACAAAAGTTGACTTGAGAGCATGTACATATATGACACTAGGAATTCTATATTATACTCCCCATAGAATACAGTATAAACATATCTTTGAATATTTTATGCCAAATTATAAGCATTTCCAGTCATGAGTGAAGAAAAAGATGCACCTCAATATGCAAGAATAGTGTATGGTCTTTTGATAAACTTGGAACACAAAAAAAAACACAAATTCTCATTTGTGACGGAAAAAAAATGAGAAGACAAAAATTCATCACCATTGTGTAATCCTTAAGTCTTGCTTATAATCGTTGTAAGTCTTGCTAATAAGGCTTGGTGGTAGGAAAATGATTTTGTGAAAGAGGTCCCAATAGTTTTTTCCTACTTACTTCGTATCTAATTTCTTTGTTATTTTACGCTATTTACGCCTGTATATATCTCTAACTCTGAAATCTTGCGTCAAAGTCTGATACTAACTTCATGTTCACAAGATGTGAACAGAAATAAAAAGGCAACTAGGTAGAATCTAAATAACCAAGCAAGTCAATGGTTAAAATGGTAATCCAGACACTAGCACATTGCAGGTAATCACAAGTCACAACAAAGAAAAGTATGCAACATCCTCATCAAGTAATAGGATATGGACATGGTAACCAAGTAATGCATACAGCCATACGGTCAAACCACGCATTAATCATTTTCCCTGATCTCCTATTAACCTATTTACCAAATGCATTATGCAAGTATTGAAAAGTACACTCATTAGTGGAAAAATTTCAATGTGCAACACATAATCAGCGTGTTCCAGAAAGCAATAGGAACCTCAAAGGGAAACTACCATGGTATCCATCATTCCCAGTAATAGCATAAAATGCAACCAACTACTATAGTATTTAAGAGAAGCAACGACCAACGTACCTTCTAAAGCTGTATCCCATATATGTGCTAGGCTTTGTCAACTGTGGACTATGTAGCAATGAAACACATGGCAGGTGCCAACTGCCAAGGCCCAAGGGAGTACCTGAATATAAACACTAACAAGAGAAGTAATAAATAATCATATATGTGAAATGTTTCACTTCTGAAAAAAAGGGACATAATGTTCTAGATCAGAATTAAATTTTCGCTTAATATGGGCAATATTTGTGTATAAACACACAAATATCGACCGTTGCGGCCTAATCTCGCTTAATATGGGCAATATTGCTTCAAAATACTTCTGAAAAAAAGGGACATAATGTTCTAGATCAGAATTAAATTTTCGCTTAATATGGGCAATATTTGTGTATAAACACACAAATATCGACCGTTGCGGCCTAATCTCGCTTAATATGGGCAATATTGCTTCAAAATACAGTACACATTCACAGAATCAGTGATCTTCAAAAGCTTTTCAAAACAAAGGTGATGTTTAGGTGTAGCTGCTTTGATTTAATACCATGCGTCCCTTATTAACTTGGTAAAAATTCAGGCATAAGCCGATTCTCATGCATGAGACAACACATTGCTTGGAGCTCTGATACTTTGAACACAAAGGTGGCCAAAAAAAGAAGAGAGGTCATGCCAATCTTTTTTTAAGCAAAACCACATTCTGAAATAGTTACAAGAAGAGAAGAATGTTCATCTCCTCGATTAAAACATTTAAACTTGGTAGAGTACAGACATTCTAGCTTGTAGTACTTTGCTTGGTACAACAAAAGTCGTGACGCAAGTAGGAATTCCACGTTATTGAAGATTAAGGGTAAAATGGAAAATACTTGGGGTCCTCAGGGAGGACGTCCTCCTTACACTCAAAGGAGGAGGGCCAAAATGGAAATGAGGAGGATGGTCCTCTTCCTTTGAGTGTAAGGAGGACGTCCTCCCGGAGAACACAAGTATTTCTCGGGTAAAATATCCCAAAGAAGAGGCATTAGAAAAGTAATATCCATTATTGTATTAACTTCAATGCAGTAAAATGAAATTGAATGACATATTGATGGCAAGTGATATAGATTTAAGTAGGAAATTTACAATGTAGGTAAGATGGTGCAGTCCAATGTGGAAATCTTGCATGACCATGCTGAACCCAAATATAGTTTCATCGTCACCCATACCATATCGACAAAGGTTGCTATAGATTCATACACCTTATTTCCCTATAGAAATAATGACCTGCAGAAACAGCAAGGGAAACTGGTTATCAGATATCATAAACAAGGCACACAAAAATAGAGGAGGAGGGTGACATAGAATGTGTTCTGGGGATATCAGACCTTGATACGGTCATGATGCAAGACTGGAGCATTTGACCCCAAATCTCGCGTCTGACTTAGGAGTTATAATTTCACAGCGAACAGACCACCATGATAATTTTCCTCCAGCTGCTGTGATAATTTCAGTTCTTTCACAGCAAACAGACCACAATAGACTGGTACCATACCATCACTCCATCAGTAGAGGTCATCAATGGACGACCCCAATAATCTCTGTTTGATCCTTTCTCAACAATCTGGACACAATTTAATATACAGTCAGTTGGGTAGTTAAGTGTGCTTATCTTGTAGTACTTCGACAAAATGAAAATAAAAAGACATTGTAAGAGCTATCTTAACTCCTATGCAACCCACGGAGATGTACAGAGGGTTAAATGACTTTCCCTATGTAGTTATACCATTCCCGGAGAAACTAAACAGTAGTAAACTAGTAATCACTAGAATCCTTCAGTCACCCAAAATCAACCCATTATCTCAGACTGAAGTCTGATAGTTGGTTTTCCAGGAAACCAGGATTGCGCTATTATGTAAACTGAATTACTGATTAAACATTGTTGGCCATCAAAGTGTAGTATTTGCCAATCAATAAAATACCAGCATAAGAAGGCTTTAGTGTCATTAAGTAGTAGCAACTACTCTTATTTAGGTCGCAACCAGAAACGCTAGGTAATGAGAATGTGCATAATGGCCAACTTACGGATAACAATTATGAAATAGTTAGTTAGATATCATTCAGAATTGCAGCTGCTCCATTATCAGAAGGCCTAGTATATAACCCTTCTCTTACCTCTTCTGAAACTTAGTACCATCATATGTACTTAACTCTAAAATGACAAATACATGAAAATAAACAATTACTGAACAAGTCAGGTTCTGTTTTGATGCTATCGATATCGGAATAAGTAAAGTGTTGTAAACACCAAGTCACAAACGTACTAGGATCACTTCTATGCCACACTCCAAATCTCCAATAACTAGTTAGGTGTGTTATAACCTTCAAATTTGGTTGTATGTTAACATCTAAAAGTTCAATTTTGACTATCCACTACCATCTCAAGCGGCTATTTCAGACCATGTTGCGGTTGAAAACAACTTAGTGGCATCCTAAGACTAATTTTGTGAAAAATGGATACCTCTTGTAACCCTCAGGTTTTGATTAACCGTGTCCTAACAAGCAGGATATCAAAAATGACATGGTACACCTCTTTACTGTCCAGCATGGGATCATTGCCAACATTATAGCAATGTATAATTGTATACCCCAAGTCACCAAGTATGGTTTCCCATAATTTACAATCATTCTAAACATTGTACCCTGGTTGAGTAGTATAATAATATTTAAATTTGATAATTTGTTACCATCTCCCGAGACTCTGTCATAATTACTCGATATTGTCACCCATCGTAAACCCTAAAACCCGCCGTGACGGGGGATTACAGAGAAGGCGTGGTACACAACTATATTTTCAACCAATGTGCACCCTTGGCATGATTCTCAACATGTTATTTAGTAAGTTATATGATTGTACAGTGGGAAGTCATATAGTGTGTACCCCTCAGAATTAGCTCTCAGTTACCATTTCAGGCGAGTGAGGCGACCATGACCCCGTAGACTATTTTGTCAACATGACGACTATCTTGTTTGGTCACCTAGTCCCACGTCCCTACCCAAGAGCGTTGCGCCACTACCGATCAAAATGGGATCAATTTCTAACCCAAGAGCCCATTCACATCCCTTGTATGATTCCAGAAAATTTCAGTAAATTCATCATTTTGGAAAAAAGTATGGGAAGCCGTCTAGAGTGTGCATAACTGTATATCAGCCAATTTGCATCACACATAAATTCACAATCCGAATTTTGAACCTCGGAAGATGACATCCAATTTCTCTAATCTCCACAAATTTAACTTTATCAATGCATATCTTTCACTTTATCAACTGTGATATGCATAATTAAACAACTTCTCAATCACGCTACATTCGAAAACGCTATTATAAATTACAAGTCTTACGACGAAACATCCTTACTGATTAAACACCTCATAATAGCACAACTACAAGTTTGAAAATCATACTAGGGCATGTACTTCAAAGTATACATTCAATTGCACATCATCATCAAACAAAACATAATTTGTTCCAAATCACAAGGCATAATTACTCGTAAGAAAAATTCAATCAATCAATCAATCAAAACAAGGTAACACCAATGTAATCGTAACAATATACTATTCATAAACACATAATTAACGTAAGTAATTTGAGAGTTACCAAATAATCATACATAGACCAAATCAAATTGTACCTCTCAAAAGCACGTTGATACTTGTCGTACACGACAAATCCTCCGCTGCACAAATTATCGTAAATCCTCGGCACACGTAATTAGATAACAAATTTTACCTCTAAAAACCCTAAAATTGCTCCTAAATCAATGGATCAATCAATCAATGAGAAGGAAACACTGATGTCATCAAAAACAAAACCGACATTCATAAAACACATAATTAACACAAATAACTTGGGATGAGCACCTAACCATACAAAAACCAAATTATAAAGCATTATTAGTTACGATACCGGCATTCATAAAACACACAATTAACATAAATAACTTCCGAATTAGCAACTAATCATACATAAAACGAATCAAATTGTACCTCTGAAAATGCCGTCGCTGTTTCACCGTACACCGCGAGTTCTGAGCTGCGTAATCATCGTACATCCTTAGCGCGCGTCGTCGGAAAACAAAATTTGCTTCTCGAAACCCTAAATATGCTCCAAAATCAATCGATAAATCAATCAATAGAAACGAACCACTAATGTCATCAACAACAACACCGGCGTTCATAAACACATAATTAACATGAATTACTGAAGAATTAGCAGCTAATCATACATAAACCAAATCAAATTGTACCTCTAAACCCTAAAATCACTCCTAAATCAATCGATCAGTCAATAAATAGCAACGAAACACTAATTTCATCAATAACAATACCGGAATTCATACACATGTAATTCACATAAATAATAGAAGAATTAGCAACGAAATTATACATTAAACCAAATCAAATTATACCTCTGAAATCCTCCTCGCTGTTTCATCGTAGACGGTGAATTATCCGTCGCACAATCATCGGAAAAGAGGGAATTGTTGCAGTGTTTAATGGCGGTTTTCTTGAGCGCGAAATGAAAAAAAAGAGGTAGAACTTTGAGTTAAGTTGATCATTTGAGTGTTGCACTCTGGGCTTTATAGGTTGTTTGGTGAGTTGGGTCGGTGTGAAAATTAATGATGTGGAGTTGGGCTTAAGTTCGTTTGAAAGGTCTTGGGCTTCGAATTGTTTTATTGTAAGACGGTTTTATGACGTAGGTTCCAAGTTCCGACTAATCCCCGATTTAAGGACTCAACTGTTTGAGAAAGACGGTCATTTTCCATTGGATCCAGGTAGAGATCAATGATCTTGAGCGACTGAAGTGGCAAACAACTTAAAAATAAAGAAGTTTGGGAATACCACAACGGTAAAGTCCTTCCACGCAGTCGAACTAAGTTGAATTAAATTAATTTCAACTAAATTTATTTAATGAATATAAATTAGGCTTAAATGAATCTAGTGATCATTTGGTTGTCCACTAAACAACACAGTAATTTAAATTCGTATGAATTGCAAAATCGCATATTGTTTGGTTACCTCAATTTACATGAATTAAAAGTTCTCATGAATTCCACATCCTCCATGATGGAGAAAGTTGTTTACCTAAGTTCCCCTATAGGTAAGTGGATATGCATACATGAATTGCACTTCCTTCTTGACAACCAAATAATATTTTCTAATTCACATGATCTTTTCACATGAATTCTAAAATCATGTGTTTTATGACTTCCTAGGTAATACAAATTCCTACATGCTACCAAACAAGTCCTAAAGATACCAAAGGCAATTAAAGAGCAGGGACAAGGAGTCTAGTAGCCCCTACATGCCCCATTTCAGTCTTTTGGACTGTTTTGGTTAGCTTTTTATGTGTAAAATTTCAGCTTGTGTGATTGTCCTTTTCTTCTTTTAATTGTAGCCATTAGATTTACTTATAGGTGAAGGGTCAAGATGTAATGTGAGGCTCTATATAAAGAGCTCACATCCTCATGTAATATTCAGTTTTTGAGAAATGAAAATATGAGGTTTTTGAAAAATTTAAGTCCCTTACTTAGTGCTTGGACATTTCATCTTTTCTTAGTGCGAGAGAACCTCCATTTGCTTAGTGCTTTGGAGCGGAGTTGAGTCCATGCTTTGTGTTCTTGGGAAAAATTACTCCTAGGCTTAGGCATGCTTCGTGATATAGTCTAAGTCATATTCTAGGCTGAAACAAGCTTTTAAATCTTGTTTAAGTCATATCCTTCTATCTTTGATTTTTATGTTCTTAAAATTCAGAAATAAACACTCACAAAAACAGTCCAAAACTGAGACAGAACAGCCCGTTTGTGAGGCTTGAAGGGTGATTTATTGAGCAAGTAATGACGGCCTTCTTGTTGCAAGCAGCTGTCATGCCCTTTGTCGTAGGTCGTGTCAATGAGAAAGCCATGACGATTGGGATCGTTCTATCCTTAGGCATGTTTTCGAGTTCATTTTATTTAGTTTTTGTGTGTTGTAAACAATGGTCTTTTACACCGTTGTACATGTTGTTAATTTAGTTCTTGTGTTGCTTCCTTTTCGTCGTTGTTTCAAGCTTTCCTCGTACCACTTGATTCTTGGTGTCCTTCGGGTCCTCTCGCGCTCCACTTACGTATAGTTTCTTAAAAATAGTATTAAATACAGTAAAAAATTGAGAGATTATTCATTAAACCTTACAAACAAGTTATTAAATCAGAACAAACAAACCAACTTCAAATTAGGTCAATTTAACTACATTTTATCCACATCAAGTCATTCGAGTAGAACGTCTTTCAACAAAATTTGGATTGCATATATTCAGCAATTCAAGTTTGAATCATAGTTGAGTTTGGTTAGCCTCATTACATTATATTATAGGTCAGTTTCACGTCCTTAACATAATTAATTTAGGTCATTTTCAACTCAATATCAAATCATCATAGAATTTAAAGGTTTGGTGCCAACTAGATTCAGTGAATAAAACTAGCGAGCTCTAACTTTGTAAACACTTATGATCCGTCATTCAATATCCATGGTCCCATTACTTATTACTTATTCTTCTTCTAATTGTAAAAACTACCATAAATTGATGTTCATGTATA